>PVLC010025010.1:9941-24159 GCA_004027655.1 Graphiurus murinus
TGTTTGATAGGCTGATTTCATTTCTTTTGGATAATATATTCAGAAGCAGAATATCTAGATGATATAGAAAGTACATTTTTAGTTTCTTGAGGACCCCCTATACTGTTTTCCACCACTGCTGTAGTAATTTATACTTCTACCTCCAGTGGATAAGAGTTCCATTTTTCTGCATCCTTGTCGGCATTAGTTATTTTTGCTTTGAGGGGAACAGCCATTCTAATTGGAGCACCTTCTCACTGTGGAGTGACATTTTCCTGATGTCTAGTGATGCTGAACAATTTTTTCATATGCCTGTTGGCCGTTTTTATGTTTTCTTTGGATAAATTTTTATTTTAGGGCATTGCTAATCTTCTAATTGGATTACTTTGTTTTTGTTGTTGAGTTCTTTATATGTTCTGGATATTAATCTCTTGCCAGATGTCTAATTGGTAAATATTTTCTCCCATCCTATTGATTGACTCTTACTGATTGTTTCTTTTGCCCGTACAGAAGCTTATTTAATAGAATTCTATCTTTATTTTCCCTTTGGTTCCTCAAGCTTTTGAAGTCTTATCCAAAATTTTTTTTACATTGTTGAAGTCTCGAACTATTTCTCCTATGATTTATTCTAGTAGTATCATGGCTTTGGTTATACATTTAGGTTTACTATCCATTTTGAGAATATGTTAATTATTGTTGGTTTTGTATTTGGCGAGAGATAGGGATCTAGTGCTATTTATTCAGGAAATCTAAGCATTTTAATTGAGAAATTTATTGTCATTATTCAAGGTTAATATTGATATGTAAATACTCCTGTCATTTAATGTTTTGTTTCTTTTTTGGAGATTTGGTTTTCTCTTTTGTTTTTCTTTTTATGGTTAGTGGGGTTTTTTATTAATAAGATTTTTTTCTTTTTCTCTTTCGCCTTTGTATATCTGCTCTTCTAGTGGGCTATATACTTTTATGTGTTTTTTGGTGGCAGTTATTCTTTTTCTTTTAGATGTAGGAACACCTTAGCTATTTTTTTCAGGCCAGTCTGAAAGTGATGAATTCCTTCAGTTTTTGCTTGTCTTGGGAAAAGTTTATTTCTCCTTCACTTTTGAAGGATAGCTTTGCTTTGAGTGTAGTATTCTTCATTGAGGTTTTTTTTTCTTTCAAGACCCTGAAAATATCATTCCATTTTCTCTTGACCAGTAATGTTTCTACTGAGAAATCTGCTTTTAGTTTAATGCACATTAGTATAAGTGTAACTTGACACTTTTCTCTTGCTTTTTGTTTTTGTTTTGTTTGTTTGTTTTCAGAATTCTCTGCCTTGGACTTTTGGCAGACTTTTGCCACAAAAAGGACCCTTTTTTGCCAAATCTGCTGGGAATCCTTTGAGCCTTCGGGATCAAGATATGTATATTTTTCCTAATATTCTGCAAATTTTCAGCTATTTCATTGGATAGGTCTTCTCTACCTTTTCCCTTCTGTTCTAGAAGGGAGCCTATACTATATTTATCCACCTATACTATATTTATTCATCAAATGTGTCCAATATGTCTTGAAAGCTTTCTTCATTCTTTTTTCTTTTCTTTGGTCTACCTAAGTTACTTCAAAAGATCCATCTTCAAGTTCAGAAATTCTTTCTTCTGCCTGATATATTCTGTTAAGTACCTCAGTTGTATTTTTTACCTGGCTTATTGAGTTCTTCAACTTCAAGATTTCTGTTTGGTTGTTTTTTCACAATCGTTATTTCTTTGCTGAATTTCTCATTTGTATCATGAATTACCTCTCTAATGTCTTTGAATTGTCTATCTATAGTCCCCAATATCTCCTTACATTTTCTTAGGATCATTATTTCCAATTATTTTCCAGGTATTTTGCTGATTTCTTTTTTCCTTGGAGCCTGTGGCTGGAGCATTACTCTGTTCCTTTGGAGGCATCAACTTACCTTGCTTTTTCAAACTTCTTGTGTCCCTCTGCTGCTATTTGCACATGTGGTGGATCTATTGTCTCTAGCATTTTTATAGGGTGGCTTTTGTAGTAAAAGAATTTCTCCTAAGATGTATGTGAAGGTGTCAGTTTGGTAAGCTACGCTGGCTTTAGTTCCAGTTGGGTATAGTACTGTATTCAGCCTCTGCACAGTTCCTTCAGACTGTAATTCATGGCTAAGGGTGTGTGTGGGGCGGCAACAGAAACCTGGACAGGTACAGTGATGTGCCCAGTGGGCACTCCAGCAGACCCAGCCAGTGCAGCACCGTGTACATGATGTGAGAGGTCACTGTCCTTCAGTCATTGAGCTTCAGGTGTAAACATCAGCCAATGATTATGGCTGGCTTTTTGTTGGGGAAACTATATTCAGTCTCCCTGATCATCCACCCTTGATTTCTTCTGATAGTACATATATAACATGACCATTGCTAACTGCCTATTTATTTTGTACCTATAAGCACTATATTTTATTTAGTGTCTTCATGATGTTCTATGGACCATACCCCCTTAGCTGTTACACTGACCTTGGTGGCCTTTGTGATAATTGCATTCATGTGTTTTCTGAACGTTACATGCTACCACCTAGTGTCAATTGGTTTGGTCCCATTATCCCAATTACTATAACTGAGCCTGTTTCCATAGTGGTTTCCTACCATCAGCCCTGATCTACAGAGGAGGGTCTCCACTGAATTTCTTAGTGATGCTGGCATACCTTCTCTGAGTCCATTCTCTATAACTTCAGTAAATGGTGTATTTCCTCCTCTAAAACCAAATCATTGGGGTTTTTGGTCTTACATAGAATATCCACTTCGCATGCCCTGCTTCCTGAATTTATAAGTCTCTTCTTCCACTATTTGCCACAACAAATCTGGCATTTCAATCTCACATAGCATGGGCAATTGTTTTTTCATGCTTCTAGAATCTGCTCTAATACAATTTCTCACTATTTCCTAAGGGTCCTGTCAGGGTATTAATTCTATATTTTGATATCTTGAGAGATATAACTTAATTATCTGAGGATAATGAAACTTCCCTCTATCCATTTTTATATCCTTGCCCCTTTGATGAAGCACCCTCCACCTAATTTCCATGTAAGTCCTGAGAAATATCTCTCCACAATACTCCATAAAATATAGAATAAATGTTTCTGATTTTTGCTTATCTGACCTAATAGCAATAGAAGCTATCATTCATTAAGTATATTTACAAAGATGAACCTGGCAAATCAAATAATATTTGCAATTTTATTTTTAAAATACCTCTTGCTGGCTTTTAAGATCCATAGGAAGATGGTCTAAGTTAATTTTTCTTTATTTTATTTTATTTTTTATTGAAGTAATTCATGCAATATAGCATACATCTTTGTTAAGTACAAGTTGTTAACAACATATTTTTCTAAACCTTAATCCTCACTTTCTTTTGTCATACCCAATGCTTAACTCAATGTGAACTATATTCACCAGTACCCTGAAGATACCCCACAATTTCCTGCTTTTCTTGTGTTTTTTTGTCATTCTATTCCCTTTGCATTATTTTTTATCTTTGTTAGTTAAGCATATTTTGCCTCATATCAATTAAAATCTCATTACCTTTCTTTCTTTTTTTTTTTTTGTGGTACTGGGGATTGGGCATTCTACCTCTGAGCTACACCCCCAGCCCTATTTTTTATTCTTTATTTTGAAACCTGGTCTCACTAAGTTGCAGAGTGCCTCACTAGGTAGCTGAGGCTGGCCGCGAACCCGGATCCTCTGGTCTCAGCCTCCCGAATGCTGGGATTACAAGCGTGCGCCACCACGCCCGGCTCTCATTACCTTTCAAAGTTCATCTTAAACCCCACTACTTTCATGAAATTTTTCCTTGACTCCATCAATCAATTCATAGGTGCCATTCACTCACTGCCTTCAATTATCAAGTGTTTTATGTGTTTGATATACAGATCAGCCCTACAAGATTGGATTTGCTCCTAATTTGATTGGGGGGGGGGGTAATAGGTCCAAGATCTCGCAGATATAGGATGATCGACCATCCTCATTTGCAAAGAATTGAGGCATGAATTTTGGTGCTAAAACTGAGACTATATAGTTCCTCAGGATGCAGAATTTTCAGGATTAAAACTGGACAGATACAGGAAATCCAGAATCATTGCTCACTCTATTGATAGCTGGTAAGCAGATCTCTGGGTTGCAAACCATTTTAACATCAAAGCCATTCATATTCCTTCTAGTGCCTCTTGCTTCTCCCTCTAAGAATTCTGTTTTTTATTCCTATGCTATCTTTTGAAAATTTATTCATGACAATGCTTGTTCTTAGCAGTGTACCTGCATATTTGTTGTATTTCTCCCAGTAAGCTTCTTAAAGAAGAAGACTGTATTTAACTCATCTTTGTATCTCAGACTGGGGTCTTGTACTTGACCCCAGTTACCTCTTACCTCGTCACTTCTGTCTTTACCTTTTCAGAGCCTAATCCTCACTGTCCTATATAAAGCTGCAACCTATCTACCCACCCCACACTCCCAAACCCTTTAGGCTGCTCTAATTTTCCTAACACTATCAACTTCCTGACAATCATATCATGCACTCATTTATTATTACTGATTATTTTCTGACTTTTCCTATGATGTGAACTCCACAAGGACAAAATTTTCCCTCTTGTTACTGTGTATCACAAGAAGCTAGAACAGTGCCAGGAACCAATAAATATTTGGTGAATGAATGGAGAGGCCAGATTTCTTTATTCTATGCAAATGAATGCACCTTGTGGCAAGAATTATTGCAGCCAAGAATATAGTTATCAAAGTTGTAAATAGTACAAGAAACAGAAAGAGATTTCTGTTGTGGATTTCCTCTTAGCTGAAATTCAGTACATCAGAGATGAGTTTTCTGCCTCCTCTGCCCATGAGGGACAGACCCGTAATGCTCCATACACTAGCCTATCCCTGTGGAATCATTGAGATATGAAACACATTCTAGCATTATAGCATGAACTGAGATGTGACAAAGTATAGAATAACAGACCAGATCACAAGGTATTAGCATGAAAGAAAAGTAAAACATCTTATCAATACTTTCATATTAATTGCATAATGAGATAGTGATTTTGATATATTAGATCAAATAAAAGAAATAATATAAAACAAAGCATTAGATTAAAATAAAATATATTTTATCTGCTTCTTTGTACTTTATTGCTAATGTGGCTACTACAAACTTAAAATTATATATATCCAAGGCCAGTCTGTTTTAAACAATTCCACAGTTAAATGCAAAAGCCATGAAAAAGACAGGGATGTCAAAACTTGGATTTGGCCAACAGTAGAATAGACCACACATGGTTTGGTTAGTATCCAAATGCCAGTCTCACAAGAGGAAACCAGTGACCTGTGAACTTTAGACAATGATAAAATGCCTAGTAAGCAATAAACATCAGGGAAGTATGGAACAGCAACAGAGACAGATCTTAACAAGTTGGTGGCCGGGCGTGGTGGTGCATGCTTGTAATCCCAGCATTCAGGAGGCTGAAACCCGAGGACCCAGGTTCGCGGCCAGTCTCAGCTACCTAGTGAGGCACTCCGCAACTTAGTGAGACCAGGTTTCAAAATAAAGAATAAAAAATAGGGCTGGAGGTGTAGCTTGGAGGTAGAATGCCCCTGAGTTCAATCCCCAGTACCACAAAAAAAAAAAAAAAAAAAAACCAAGTTGGTGAATTCTTTCAGGGTGGAGTCTGGTAGCATTCAATAAGAGGAGATCCAGATAAGACAGCAATCAAAGTCAGGGATCACTGAAGATAACAGCAAAGACCCAGCCTCAGGAAGACTCTTGCATCTGCAATTCGGGGGCATGAACCAAGCTCTAGGTATGAGAGAAAAGAACATTAGTGGAGAGCAATATAAGTGCTCAGCTATTAGCCCTGGGTGATCCAATACAGCTGACACACCAGTGTTGTATTTCCCTATCCCTATGGAGAACATAGGTCCCAAAGTCACACGTGAGTCAGTGGCAGTGCTGGAGGGGTAGTAAAGAATACTAAACACAGCACTGCATCGGGTCCTGAAACTTAGCCGGGGGAGGGTATGTGTAGTCCTGAGACCTCAGTCCTGCCTGGGTTCTCACACACCCTCAGAATTCTGTACCTAAGAACCTCCTACTCAACCACTGCCACAAACCAAGCTCTAAAAAGACACTAAAGACTTCAAACCTACTCCATTCTAATGACAAACTTTTTTCTAGTCTATTTTCACAATATTTATCATTACATTCATTTTATGAGAAATGATCAATGAAGCTAACTAATACAAGTAAAAAAAAAAGTAACAAAAACTGCCTTTTTTTTTTTTTTGGTACTGGGGATTGAACTCAGGGGCATTCTACCTCCACGCTATGCCCCCAGCCCTTTTTTCTAATTCTTTATTTTGAAATAGGGTCTCACTAAGTTGCAGAGTCCCTCACTAGTAGCTGAGGCTGACCGCGAACCCAGATCCTCTGGTCTCAGCCTCCCAAATACTGGGATTACAAGCATGCGCCACCACGCCTGGCTCAAAACTGCCTTTTTTAAAGTTGTATTTTCTTTATTTTTATTTGTGTGTGTGTGTGTGTGTGTGTGTGTGGTGCTGGGGATGGAACCTAGGGGGATTCTACTTTTAAGCTACACCCTCAGCCCTATTTTATTTGAAACAGGGTCTCACAAAGTTGTTGATGACCTCGTTAAGTTGCCAAGGCTGGCTTTAAACCTGCAATCCAACAGTCTCAGTCTCCCACATACTGGGATTACAGTGTGCATCACCATGCCTGGCTGCATTTTATTTTTAATTGGTTGTATTGTAAATTAGTACAGCCATTTTGGAAAGCAGTATGGCATACCAAAACTCAAAACAGCATTACCATATGATCCAGCAACTCAACTTCCGGATATGAATCCAATAGAACTGAAAATAATATATATCAGAGTTGTCTGCACTCCTATGTTCACTATAGCATTTTTCACAATAGCTAGGATTTATGGGGAAAAAATGCCATTTCTGAGAACTTACTGTATGCCAAGCCCACAAATGTCAGCTAGTCCTTGCGATATGCCCTGAGGGAGATATTGAGAATATCCTCTATTTATGTCTTAGGAAGGGAGGTTTGGCTCATTTATAAAACCTTCATAGCCATCCATCCAGCAGGTCATGTAGTCAGCAGAATAGGGCAGACTTGTCTGACTCAGTCCATGCTGTCTCAAGAATCTAAGCTCCCTGCATTGTGCTATGAAGGAGAATTACAGGAGTGTACCAGAGTACAGGAAGCAATGAAGCAAATCCATTACTTGCTGGGAAATTAGAGAAAGACCTGACCACGGAGGATTTAAAGTGAGAAGCAGAATTATAAACCCCAACCAAAGAAAGAACAACAATTATACGTCTTGACCATTAGCCAATAACAAAACAATACGGCCACTATTCCTTATCACCCCTTTAACCCTCCACTCCTGCTTTCATTTTAGTCACCAGTGACAGCCAAGTTTATTAATCCAATGCCCCTTTTCAGTTCTCATCTCACCTGGTAAACAATAGAAACTTGATAAATATCTGTTGAGTGAAATTAAAGTGTCCACCCTATTCCATCAGGCCTCAATGACCCCCACCACTTGCCCTCTGCCTGGAACATTTCTTTCCCCTCTTTCCTCCCAATTCAACTACTGCACATCCTTCACCTTTCAACTTAAGCATTTTCAGGGAAGCATTTCCTGATTATCCAAATTAGGTTGAGTGTCCTTCAATAAACTCGAATAAAAATCTTGTACTTTTCCAATGATACCACAATAGGAGTTAATTATTACTTGGGTAGTCATTTGTTTATGTCAATTTCAACTCTATACCCAAGATTATAAACTCTGTCTGAGTTTGAGTTTCATTGGTGATGTTATTGTTTTAAGTGCTTTAATTATAAGGCTTTGCATATAATAGATTTAATACTTACCTGATGAATAAATATTGAGTAAATAATTATAAAAATAATAAGATGGTCCTTTTAACCTATAGTTAAAAGAATCATAAAATAAGCAATCTACATCCATTGGTATAAAACCCAAAGAAGAGCTGGCATATGCTTGTAATCCCAGTACTTAGGAGGCTGAGACAGGAGGATTGCAGGTTTAAGGACAGCTTCAGCAAGTAGTGAGACTCTCATCAACCTAGCAAGACCTGGTTTCAAAATAGAAATAAAAAATAAATAAATAAGACTAGGGGTGAAGCTCAGAGGCAGAATGTCCCTGCATTCAATCCCCAGTAAAATACACACACACACACACACACACACACACACACACACACGTCACAGGTGATCATATATTTACATTTTAAAGTTGTACATTTAGAATGTTTAAACATTGCCTCATACACAGAAATGCATAATAAACATTACCTGTAATTTTTATTTTCACCTAGAACTGTGATTAGTACTGAAAGTAGGTGACTAAGAAAAATCAAATCTGTAGCTTCAAGGAGTTCAAAGACTAAGACAGAAAAGTTTAAAATCTAAGAATTTCAGGGCTCGAGAGATTTTTCTTTTTTGATATATGGAGAAAATAAGCTTTATATTAATGTAGCTATGTTGCTATTAATAATAAATTAAAATAATTGGTATGTAGCATATATAATTTACCTATAAATAAAATATACTCACATATTCTTTCTTAGATGAGCATGTCAAATAGAAGCTATTAGGCATATTTAAAATTAACATCGTGCTCGACATCCCCTCTCCACAAGTATTCTGTAACCTTCCTCTTTGTACTCCCTTAACTATTTCTAATCATTGTTTCCTTTTTAGAACATAAAGGAAATATAGAATATATTTAAATAACATTCATGAAAGAACTAGGAGTAATCTCTGGAAAAGGGTACATAACCTTAATCTAATTATGAAAAAGTTAAACTCCAAATAAGAAATGTTCATTGATGTATCTCAAATACCTGCATGTGGCTGACACCTGGTATGCAGTCATTAAGTATCTATTGAATATATTATTAAATTAAGCAACTGAAAATGAGAAGAAAAAAAAAAGAAGCAGAGGAAGACATGATATGACAGAAAGTTTTAAGCTGTTCACCAAACCTACAACCTCTTCTCCCTGGGCACTTAATAATACCACATTTTCCAGCTTAGGTGTAGACTGGTGACTAAGCTCTGAAAAATGGAATGTGAACCCAAATAATAAACATTACTTATAGGCCTGATCCCCTCGAACCCCAGTGCCAAATTTTCTATTTTCTTTCCTTACCTGGAGGTCAAATGCATAGGATGTAGAGACCCTAGAGGATGGTGGTGAGTCACAAGTTAGAAGGAGCCTCTGTGCTAGAAGACCATGTTGAATGCTGTCCACATCAGAAACATGATTATTAGGCTCCCAGAGAGTGAGTTATTAACTTGACTCTGGAAAGCCACTGAGATTGGGAGTTTGTTTATGGAAACAGCATTTCTCTGATTGTCCGAAAGTCATGCGCACTGAAGAAGTTTTCTTCAGTTGAATCTTATATATAAGAGAATACCAGAGAGGAGAATAAGACCCATCAGGAAAAACAAAACAGACAGTAGTCTCTAAAATAAGAATGGGTTGTGTTTACAATAGTTTGAAATAAACAAAGAAAGATTATTTAAGTAAAAGGAATCAATTAAAATTGATTTAAAGTGATTAAAGCTCGTTAATGAAACACAGTAAGAAGACCCAATAGTGGTCACTTTGGCAAAACTATTTTCAAAGTGACATTTTTCAAGGATAATGAAAATGAAGAATTCAATAAGTAAACCTGAAATAAACTATACCAATAAGTAATTATAACTATTTCATTTAACCTTAAGTCATGAGCACTTTAACATATATTTCATATTACATATATTTTTGCATTTTTCTATATTGTACAGAATTCTTTATAAAGCCTATCTCTACTTATTTTTTGTGGATATAAATATAAATATGCATATATATTGTATTGCAAAACTAGGAATGTACCCATATTAGTATCAAATTATAAGATAAAATAAAAACATAAATACAATATTAGATTGATCAATTAAAATTAATTGCAAGCTCATCCAACTTCATTGCCAAACTCATTATTTACAAAGATGTTTTCCAATTATTGTTTTATTTTTTAGTAAAGCTAGCTCATTTTTTAAAATGGAAATATCTGAATTCAATTGTTATCTCCTTACCATACCAATAATTATGAATGTCTAATTTAACCTATATAGCAAACATTTTAAAAATAGGAACATCATAGTATTCCTTGTTATAAATAACTACCTACATGTATGCCAATTCCTACTGGCAGAAATAAAAGTCACAGAAGAAAGAACTGCAAGCCCTTAAGGTTTTATTGCAATGGAGCCTCTGACAATCAACCCACTTATCTTGCTCCCTTATTTTCCCATTTGCTGCTTCTCAATGTCATCTTTGCATTTTTCCCCCACATTAATGGAGGTTTTTCTAGTCTCTCAGCTAAGCACCTCCAACTGACAGTTCCACTTTGAATCTTCACTTTGAAACTTTACTATGAATTCCCACTTTACCCAAATACTTCTCATTGTTTATCCTAACATCATCAGCCTCCTTGGTAAAGATAAGAACCAGCTTAATAAAGAAATAGAGGTAAGGAAAGAATGAAACAAAATGTTTATTAGGTCCTTCAGTTATTAAAGAGGTGGGACATGAGTAGATCAAGGGAGATATTTTTGAGATTAAAGTTTTTAACAACTTAAAGAATAACTCTGAAAATAACTTGAATTCTCTCTTGCTTGCATGTCTGTGTGTGTGTGTGTGTGTGTGTGTGTGTGTGTGTGTGTGTGTGTGTATAGTACTGGGGATTGAACTCAGGGGCATTCTACCTCCAAGCCACACCTCCAGCCCTATTTTTTATTATTTATTTTGAAACAGGGTCTCACTAAGTTGCAGAGAGCCTCATTAAGTAGCTGAGGCTGGCTGCAAACCTGCGATCCTCCTGTCTCAGCCTCCCAAGTGCTGGGATTTCAAGCATGCGCTACCACGCCTGGTTCTTGGCTTGCATCTCCTTAAACCTTTCATAAAGATTATGCTTTACTTGAAATTCAAAGTTAAGATGGAAATACTTATAAGCCGACTAAGACCAGGCCAATTAAATAGTTGGATAATATGCCATAAGGATAGAATATAGTATTTTAAAAGCATTGCAAATCATCTGAAATCTTGGCATGTTATAACAGACTAAACAAATGAAGACAGTGAGATTTACTGTAATCTGTCAGCCCTGCAGCTTTTGTCATCTAACTGTATGAAGGTTGGTATGTGGAGGGGCTGACAAAGGAAGAACTGTTTGTGAAGATGATGTTGACCCAGCCTCTCTGACTGCCCAGGAAGACTCCCCTTCTTCTCTGGCATGACAAAGATGGTCTTCCTGGAAAAGGATTTTTCTTGGGTCTAAGTTATGCTAATAATTGTTCTTTTCTTTTAAAACTTAATTTCAGTAGTCCCCATAATCCGGCCAAAGAGAATGGAAAACTCTGAGTACATAAAATTAGCCTATGCTTTAAAAACTGTAAATAGTTGGCTTTTTCCTATATATAAAAAGTTAATTTTTCTTAGTCATATCAATATTCTGTTACCAGATACCATTTTAATACTCATAGGTGAAAACAACTATCTAAAAATAGAAAGCTTTCCACGTAGGGTTAAGCAACATACATCATTTAGATGAGATAAGGTTAGTACAAAATAATTCTTACTTTGTTTTTGGCAGTAAATCACTTTTATTTCAAAATTTGATAGTAGAAGAAAACAGATGTCTAGTGAGATTATACTTTTCTACAGAAAAAGATAAGAATTTAATATATGGTGCATAGGAAGGTACTAGTAGTCAAGTTCAACAGGAAAGGAAAAGCTCTCTTTTGGTTCCCCTCTTAAATTTATTCTTTGTTTTTAGTGACCTCTAACATAGAATTCTGTGCTAACAAATACTGTCTCCAGGGAAGCAGCCTGAAAATGATGATATCCAAAGATAGAAAATGGCATGTAAATTTTTTAGTTCAGTTGCTTACTGCCATATGATTCCAGGAAGAAAACAGAAATGACTGGAGTGGAATGTGTGCGCCACAGCAGAGAGAGATGGAGACTGCAGAAAATCAGGGAGTGAATGTATTTGAAATGCATTCAAAACAAACAAGCGAAAATGTTTCAGTACCATGTGAAAGTCTAACAAAACTGAGATGAATAGAGACACAATTTAACAAAATTTCTGGGACACTTTGAAGGTGATTTTTAGTATACTTTTATTGGTACATTGTAGTCTCACATCATAATGAAGTTCAGAGTGATAGATATACATGCACACAGCACTTAGTAAGCTTCTCCCTGACTCTTTCTCGCTAGATCCCTTTCTATGCACATGATATTTAGTTTGGCATTGATAATTTTATATATGTATGTCAATGGAAGGATTTTAAGAGGAAAATTTATAGTACTTTAAATTTAAATATAATGTATGGTCACATTACACCAACAAAAGTATATTAAAAACTAAGATTGAATGGCTGGGAGTATAGCTCAGAAATATAATAACCTGGGTTCATGTCCTAGCACTGATGAATAAATAAATAAATAAATAAATAAATAAATAAATAAATAAATAAACCTTTGCAAAGATGGGGGGCAGATTAAATATTGGTTTCTGCTCTCTGATTGTATTTTTAAAATTCAGCCTTAGTAAGTTTACATTACATTCAAGATTGTTTTCTCTAAAGACAGTAAGAAGCTAAAACTTAATTCTACTTAGAGGAGATAATTATTGAGAACAGTGTTATACACTTGTTTGGAATTCCCAAATTCTTCTCATAACTACCCCAATATCTAACAAAGTCCTGAGCACAAATGTTCAGTAATGCATGGACTTACCTTTGAGTGATGATTTCTTTGCCTTCCTTTTGACGAAAGCCCCTCTCTCCTCCTATGGTTTCAACTCCATCTTCTTCCTATATACTTGAGAATCTTTCTCCCTCTTCTTCTTATATTTTTAATCATCCCCATTTCTACAGGCTACTTATTTTCACTCTATATCCATTTTTCAAGTTTCTCTCTTTAATAAGGAAAACGAAATTAAAAAATTTCCTTGGCTTTGTAGTTATTACTGCCTTCTCCCCCTTTCAATTAAAACTATTGAAAGAGTAATCTGTTGGTCCTTCTTTCCTCTTTTCTATGGTTGTTTGGCCCATTGCTGTCGTGCCATAGTGAGGCAGAACATCATGGGGGAAGAACATGGTGGAGCAAACATGTTCATGTCACGGCAGCTAGAAAGTAGAGAGAGAGAAAGAGAGAGAGAGAGAAGATACTAGGATTCTAAAAGTCCTCCAAGGCTCTACTCACAATGATCTAGCTTCCTTGCACTAGGTCCCATCCCCTAAAGATTCCACAACACACTAATAGTGCCACAGGTTGGAGACCAAACCTTTACCATATTAGCTTATGGGGGCAATTTGGCACAAAAACAGACACATAGACCAATGGAGCAAAATAGAAGACTCAGAAACAAACCCACACACTTGCAGTCAATTGATTTTTTACAAAGGAGCCAGAAACATACATTGGAAAAAATGATAGCCTCTTCAACAAATGGTATTGGCAAAACTGGTTAACCATATGCAGGAAAATGGAAATAAACCCCACTTTCTCACCCTGCTCAAGAGTCAATTCAAGATAGATCAAAGACCTGGAAGTCAGGCCAGAGATCCTGTAGCTACTTGAAGAGGGCATAGGTCCAATACTTCAACATAGGCACAGGTAAAAACTTTCTCAACAGGACCCCAAAGGCATGGGATTGCATTAAACTGAAGAGCTTCTGTGCAGCAAATGAAACTCTCAAAAACCTCAACAGAGAGCTGACAGAGTGGGAGAAAATTTTTGCCAGCTATTGCTCCAATAGAGGACTAATATCTAGAATATACAGAGAACTCAAGAAACGCACAGCTAAGAAAACAAATAACCCAATCAAAAAAAGGGCAAATGATCTAGACACTTCACAAAGGAAGAAATACAAATGGCCAATAAATGTATGAGGAAATGTTCAACATCATTAGCAATCAGAGAGATGCAAATCAAAACTACCCTGAGATTTCGCCTAACCCCAATTAGAATGGTCATCATCAAAAACACAACTAACAACAATGCTGGCAAGAGTGTGGAGAATTGGGAACCCTAATACATTGTTAGTGGGATTGCAGATTAGTGCAACCACTTTGGAAAGCAGTATGGAGGATCCTCAGA
>PVLC010025011.1:0-24067 GCA_004027655.1 Graphiurus murinus
GCGCACGCTTGTAATCCCAGCATTCGGGAGGCTGAGACCGGAGGATCTGGGTTCGCGGCCAGCCTCAGCTACCTAGTGAGGCACTCTGCAACTTAGTGAGACTCGGTTTCAAATTAAAGAATAAAAAATAGGGCTGGGGGTATAGCTCGGAGGTAGAATGCCTCTGAGTTCAATCCCCAGTACCGCAAAAAAAAAAAAATTAAAAAAAATAAAAATAAAAAAATAAAAGTCTTCTGTTTAATCACTGCCGGGTGTGGTGGCGCACGCTTGTAATCCCAGCATTCGGGAGGCTGAGACCGGAGGATCTGGGTTCGCGGCCAGCCTCAGCTACCTAGTGAGGCACTCCGCAACTTAGTGAGACTTGGTTTCAAAAAATAAAGAATAAAATATAGGGCTGGGGGTATAGCTCGGAGGTAGAATGCCCCTAAGTTCAATCCCCAGTACCGCAAAAAATAAAATAAAATAAAAGTCTCAATCATCTAACATTTCTATAAAGCCAATATTGAAGAAAATGTGTTTTTTTGTTTTTGTTTTTTTTTTTTGTGTGTGTGTGTGTGTGTGTGTGTGTGTGTGTGTATAGTGATGGGGACTGAACCCAGGGGCAGCCTACCTCCAAACTATATCGCCTGCCTTGTTTTGGTGTTGAACCCAGGGGCATTCTACCTTTGAGCTACACCCCCAGCCCTATTTTTTATTTTTATTTTGAAACAGGGTCTCACTAGGTTGGTGAGAGTCTCACTACTTGCTGAGGCTATCCTTGATCCTGCAATCCTCCTGTCTCAACCTCCCAAATACTGGGATTACAGGCATGTGCCATCACACCAGGCTTAATTTTTTTGTTTTGTTTTGTTTTTGTTGTTGTATGGGAGATGGAACTCGGGCTGTTCACCTCCAGGCTACACCCCCAGACCTATTTTATTTTTTATTTGGAAACAGGGTCTTGCTAAGTTGCAGAGAACCTAAGTTGCTAAGACTGGCTTTGAACCTGTGATCCTCCTGTCTCAGCCTCTCAAGTACTGGGATTTCAAGTGTGCGCCACCACAGGGTCTCTACTCCATAGATTGCTAAGAGTCTCCTTAAGTTGCTGAGGCTGGCTTGGAAGCTGTGATTCTCCTGTCTCAGCCTCCTAAGTACTGGGATTATAAGCATGAGCCACCATGTCCAGCTCAAAAACAGTTCTTAAAGAGTGAATGTGCCAGGCATGGTGGTACATGTTTATAATCCCAGTACTTGGGAGGCTGAAACTGGAGGATCCAGGTTTTCGACCAGCCTCGGCAAATAGTGAGGCCCTCTGCAACTTACTCTGAGAACCTGTTTCAAAATAAAGAATAAAAAATAGGGCTGGGGGTGTAGCTCGTAGGTAGAATGCCCCTGGGTTCCAACCCCCATACCAAAATAAAAAAGAGTAAGTGTGTAACACAGCAACCTTATTGAAGTTTCCCAGTCTTGGAATCTTAAAATAATTTCAGAAAACTAAAAACATTTTCTCCAATCAGAAACATTTAAGCCTACTGCAGTGGTGCACACCTGTGTCCAATCCCCAGTACGGCAAAGAAAAAAAAAGTAACCTTCACCTTCCCATTATTGGTGGTGGTGGTGTATGTGGTGTGCATGGTGAAAAACCATGGACTTGGGTGTCACACACATGCTTGCATTTATACCTTGGTGTCATTGTGTGATTTTGGTCAAATCATCTGGACTATTTAAGCCTGGGTTTCCTTTTCTGTAAAGGAAGTGTGATATAACCTACCTCATAAGTTTCCCGGGAAACTTCTCAACCTTCATAAAGCAACACCGTAAACCAGGCATGGTGGCGCACCTGGTGTTGCACGCCTGTAATTAGCAATTTAGTGAGCCCTGTTTCCAAATAAAAAAATAAGAGGGCTAGGGGTGTAGCTCAGAGGTACTGAGGGCTAGGGGTGAGCTCAATACCCAGTACTTGGGAGGCTGAGACAGAAGGATCTCAGGTTCAAGGACAGTCTCAGCAACTTAGCAAGATCCTGTTTCAAAATAAAAAAAATAAATAAATAGGGTTGGGGGTGTGGCTTAGAGGTAGACTGCCCCTGGGTTCAATCCCTAGTATACACACACACACACACACACACACACACACACACACACTCAAAGTTAAAATTTTTTCACAGTTAAAGAATTTTGGTAGCCAGGCATGCTGGTGCACACATGTAACCCCAATACTTGGGAGGCTGAGACAAGAGGATTGCAAGTTTGAGGCCAGCCTCAGCAATTTAGAATGTCCCTGGGTTCAATCCCCAGTAACACACACACACACAAAGAATTTTGGTTATTCTACCTGGTTTCATGATCCTATCCCTGAACAGAGAAAAGAAGAGTACAGGTATACACCAATGGTTTAATGTAGTACTTAAAAGTCTGGCCTTAGCGATGATGATGACGATAGTTGATGATGACATTAGTTGAAGCCTGCCTCCCTTCCTTCTCTCTTTCCTTCCTGCTCACCACGTGGTCCAGGCTGACCTTTGCCCCTGGACTCACACGATCCACCTGCCTCTGCCTCTCACGTAGCCGTGAACACAGTTGTGCCCCTTCGGGCCCAGACGAAACCTTGCAATTTAAAATTCTTTGCCTATTTAGGTATATTATCAGCCTCCACGGACAATGCCTGGCTGATATATGCTAAGTGCTATTCGAATAACAGCTCACTTCCTTTCTTTATTACTCACTAAAAGGCCTTTTCAAACATATCACTAAAAGGAAACGTGAGCATCTATCTTCCAGCCCTTAGCCAGAAACACTAAGTATGTGTTGCCTGGGATGGGAGAGGACGCTTCGGACCGCAGCCTCCGCTCTGCTAACGGGGGACCAGCGCCGCTCAGTGGGCCGCGGGAGAGCTGCGCCTCCGCGTGCAGGCGAGGATTGGACACTTTCAATTGGTTTACATAGTAGGAGGCCAGTCAGTTCCTTAAAGCTTCTAAATAGTTTGCGGGCAACGCCCCCCCAGGCATAGCAATGGGCGCCCCTCTAGGGAGCAGCCGTAGTGCAGAGCTGAAGAGGCGGAAGTGTGAGGTCCAGAAAATAGATGCCACAGAATAATTTCCCCTAGTTGGGAAGAAATATTTTACAGCCGGGCACCGTAGCACAAGCCTGTAATTCCAATACTTGGGAGGCTGAGACCGGAGGGTCGCAGGTTCCAGACCAGCCTCAGCAATTTAGTGAGCCCTGTTTCCAAATAAAAAAATAAAAGGGCTGGGGGTGTAGCTCAGAGGTTCAATACCCAGTACAATTTTTTTTTTTTTTTTTTCCTGAGCTGCTTGGGGAGAGGGTAGTGAGGTAGAAAACCCAGTCAGAGCCTTAGGAGTTTAGACCTAAGATGGGGAAGAGTCAAAGTTCCCTCCCCCTAGCTGCCCACAAGCAAGCAAGCCAGCAGACATTTCCAAAAGATAAGAGAGCTGGGTTTTTTAAGCAACCCAGAGTCATGATCCAGGAGCTGTCTAATGTAAACAAGAGAGAGCCAATTAATAAACTGGAGAGAGCTGGGGGATGGTATTAACTTAAGCATCTTCTTTGACTAGGTATAATAAATCTAAAGGTTACCCCTCCCCTCTCCAAAGTGAGAGACCGAGGGTATAAAAATCATGTGAGCCCTTTTTCGAGGCTCAGATCCGTGAGTTTGTCAGCCGAGCCATTTACTGGTAAATAAAGAAACCCGTCTCTGATTTCGGCCTCCGGAAATCCTGTCTTGGGAACCAGGGAAAACTGAGGCGGGAGAAACTGAGTCTCCTGCAACAAGGACCTCAGCTCCTGCTCAAACAACAGAAAATATGAGCTAAATGGTCATTCAGGAAGCAAAGAAGACAGTTTTGCTTTTGAGAAGGAGGGAAAGCTGCAGGAGAGGAAGAAGGCTGAGCTCTTGGAATGGAAGAAGGCCCTACCCTCTTTCTCCAGGTTCTCAGAAAATCCCATGAAGCCACAAACACTTGGTATAATTGGTTTCTTGTAGAAAGAGTAAAAGGAGAGGAGGAAGGACAGCTAACATCTGGGTCCCTCTAGAAGCCTCACTCCCCCGCCAGCCCTCTTTTCCTCACCTGCGAAGTCACAGGGACACAGACCACTTCCTCAGTCTCTCTGACTTACTCTCACTTCTCCGTTTCTTTGCCTCTAGGCTCCGTGTTACATTATTGATCTCAGGGCAGGCCCTCAGCCGGGCATGGTGGTGCACGCCTGTACGTCCCAGTGCTTGGGAGGCTGAGACAGGAGGATCGCAGGTTTGAAGCCAGCCTCAGAAACTTAGTGAGGCTCTCAGCCACTTGGTAAGACCCTGATACCAAATAATATATACATATATAGGGACGGGGGTGTAGCTTGGAGGTAGGATGCCCCTGGGTTCAATCCACAGTACAAAAAAAAAAAAAAAAAGGCAGGCTCTCAAACTCTAGGCATCTGACTGTCCAAAAGCAGAGCAGTGAACCTGTGAGACAGGTTGAGGATGATCATCCCAATTGGAGCATCATGTGATTTGCCAAAACAGCACTTCGCATTTCGCACCGGTGCCATCTGATCATCTTCCAGGGAAAACCAGCTAATCAGAACGCTGGAACAAGTGCTCGTCGTCTGTGAGGATGCTGAGGAACTTAATCAAGAAGCATTTATTAAACACTTAATTACATGCAGGGCAGCGCCCCATGCTCACTCACAAAGGGAACCGAGGGCACTCGGCCCCTCCTCTCCGGCGGTTTACGATATGGGGAAGTGGGCAGGCAAGGAAGGAAGCCAGAATTTCAAGAGTTCTTTGGGTGTGCCCATCCCACGTGGGGGAAGAGATTCAATCCCTTCCATCAGCTTGTCTCAGCTTGTCTATTTTACAGGTCAAGTGAGGCTCAGAGGAAGTGGGAGAGCTGGAGTTCAGGTGGGTTTTCTGACTCCCAGGCTCTTGCCTGAACACCGCTTTGACTCAGGGAGGGGGACAGGCTGGCGTGGCCAGATGTGCTCAGAAGAAAAGGACTCCTTAAAACAATAAGACAACTCCCACCGGGCATGGTGGCGCACACCTGTAATCGCTGTACTTGGGAGGCTAAGACAGGAAGATTGCAGGTTCGAGGCCAGCAGAGTGTGGTAATTTAGCAAGACCCTGATTCAAAATAAGAAATAAGTTGAGGGTGTAAGTCAGAAGTAGAACACCCCTACATTCAATCCACAGTATCAAAATAAATAAATAGACAACTTCCAATCATTCAGAGATGTAAGGCAGAGATACATATAGTGTATAATTAAGATCGAGCCAGGTATGGTGGCACACACCTGCAATCCCAGTACTTGAGAGGCTAGGACAGGAGGATTGCAGGTTCAAGGCCAGCCTCAGCAACTCAACAAGATCCTGTTTCTAGATTAAAAAAAACAAATAGGGCTAGATGTGTAGCTTGGAGATAGAATATCCCTAGGTTCAATCTCCAGCATCATACACACACACACACACACACACACACACACACACTGGCATGGTGGTGCACGCTTGTAATCCCAGTACTTGGGAGGCTGAGACAGGAGGATTCCAGTTCCCGGTCAGCCTCAGCTACTTAGTGAGGCCATCCACAACTTAGTGAGATGCTGTTTCAAAATAAAGAATAAAAAAATAGGACTAGGGGTGTAGCTTGGAGGTAAAATGCCCCGGGTACAATCTCCAGTACCACAAAAAAAAAAAAAAAAAAAAAAAATCCTGCACACATTCTCAAAAGGACTTTTCTGCCTGGCGTGATGGCACGCTCACCTGTAATCCCAGGCATCTTGGGAGGCAGAGATAGGAGAATTGCAAATTCATTGCTATCCTCAATAACTTATCGAGGCCCTCCACAACTTAATGAGACCCTGTTTCAAAAAAAAAATAGGGCTGGCAGTGTAGCTCAGAGGTAGATTATTTTAGGCTTGAAGTGAATCAAAAATGGTGGCCTGAGAGAGGCAGTTGTCCCCTCCTCCTCTCAGGCAATTTAGAATTCCCTGGTTACCATCTGTTTTAATGCAAATACTCCAAGTGATGAATCCTCCACAGACTCAGGGATTATGGGAGTCAACTGAAAGGCTGTGGCAGGATTCACAGGACCCCGGCTCCAAATAGACAGCCGCTGCCAGGCATGGCCTGGTAAGGTACCAGGAGGCCCCTGTCACCATGTGGCCATTTGCATGCTGACAATCACTGTCAGCATGTGACATATGCCTGTGTGTTGCTGCCTGCCCTGTCCTGCCTTAGGCACACTATGGTGCTCCTTTTTTTTTTCTACTGGGGATTGAATTCAGGGACTTTGTACCTCTGTGCTACAGCCCTGGTCCTATTTTATTTTCTTGTTTGAAACAGTCTCACGAAGTTGCTGAGGACCTCACTAAGTTCCTGAGGCTGGCCTCCAACCTGTGATCCTCCTGTCTTAGTCCTCCAAGTACTGGGATTCAGGCTGGTGCCCGCATGCCGGGTTTAGGATGACTATCTTGATCTAATTAATTAAGTGTTCCACCCTGTTCTTCTACACTGCTTCTCCTCAACTTTTACACATGCTCTTTTCTGCTCTTCTACCATTTCTGTTGTCTCTCTCCTCCCTTCTCATTTCTCCCTCTCTAACCTAGCCCCCGGCCCTCATTTACCCCGCTCCCTACCTTCCCTCAGCATCCCACTTTTATACTTTCCCCTCTTATCTCCTCGAGTTCAAAACAACCACTATTGGTTGCGTGTCCTACAGCAGGCTGCATGATGGATCCACCGTGGAAGGTCTACTCTTTAGTTGGGGAAGGGATAAGGCATAGCCATGAAACTCTTGGTCACTGCCGGAAATAATTATTATTAGGGGCCAGACAGAAAAATGTTGTGAACTAGCATCTAAATCAATGAGAAAGGCTTTTCTTTTTTGGCTTTCTAAACCCTGAATCTCTGAATTTAACTTGGCAAATTTCTCACTCACTAAAGAATAAAGGTCAATTAGAATGAATAAAGTATGAGAAAAATAAAAAAGCCCTTTAAAAATGTTCCTGGTTATTACTTTCAGGCGCCTGCAGAAAGCTGCTATTAGGAAAAGAAAGAGCTGGCTTGTTGCAACTGGTCTCTGTGAGCAGGGGCAAGCTACAGCCTGCTGGGTTTGGATGAAACCCGTCCGGTCCAACTCCTCTTTGTCCAGAGTCCCTGAGATCTCCCCATGCTCCTGGGTATTTCTTCAGTTATAATCTCTGAAATTTGACTTAACATATATAGTTAAAAAATTGAACACGTGTTAGGCACTAGGACTGTGACATTTGTAGGTGTTTAAGTCATTTTTTACCCATTGTATGTTTTGCCAAATTTCCAATGACTTATATACAGACAACTTATTCTTTTATGTTTTGGATGTTGTTTTTGTTTTGTTTTGTTTTCCATACTGGGGATTGAACCCAGGGGCATTTCACCTCTGGGTTAAACCCCCAAACTCCCCCCACTTTTTTTTTTTTTCCCTTGGTACTGGGGATTGATCCAGGAACTTTCTGCCTCTGAACTACACTCCCAGCCTTTTTTTTTTTTTTTTTTTTTTTGGAACAGGGTCTCACTAAATTGCAGAGGATTTCACTAAGTTGCTGAGGCTGGCCGTGAACAATCCTCCTGTCTCACCTCCCGGCACAAAATTCATTTTCATCTTGAGTTTCTGTATTTTCCTTAAAGGCATTTTGGTTTGGTTTGGTCCTGATATGTCTCATATTTGGTATCTACCCAAAGATAAATTATTTTTGGAAATTTTAGCAAATTCGTTCTTTCACTCCCAAATTAGTCGATGAAACAAAAATAACAACTGACAGCCTTCAAAAACAAATGTGTTTGTGAATGTCAAGATTTGAGATCACAAGAACTTTAGGAGGAAATAAATCAATAATGAGGGAGGAGACGCTGGAAAGAGTCTGAGATTTCATAGGTCCTGAGCACCTCTAACAGAGTCCTTTTTCAGCTAAATTTGAAATGTGTGGTTACAGCCGGGCGTGGTGGCGCACGCTTGTAATCCCAGCATTCGGGAGGCTGAGACCAGAGGACCCGGGTTCCTGGCCAGCCTCAGCTACCTAGTGAGGCACTCCGCAACTTAGTGAGACCCTGTTTCAAAATAAAGAATAAAAAATAGGGCTGGGGGTGTAGCTCGAAGGTAGAACGCCCCTGAGTTCAATCCCCAGTACTGCAAAAAAAAAAAAAAGAAATGTTTGGTTACAATTTGGTTCTATTTGGAGGGAGGAGGGCGCGCGCCGGGCATGGGGCCGCCGGCCACGTGAGGCCCGGCGTTCATGATTTCCAGGAAGCCACGGGTTTCTCCTGGCCCGATTGTTGGTGTGATTGGCTATCTTTGTAGCACTCTTCCAGTTCTGAATATGAAGACAAGGCTGGAAGACCTAGCCGGCCACCCTCTCCCCGGCAGAATGTGAGGAAGAATCTTGACTTTGAACCTCTCTCCACCACGGCACTCATCCTCGAAGACAGACCAGCAAATCTCCCAGCAAAACCAGCTGAAGAAGCCCAGAAGCACAGGCAGCAGTATGAAGAGATGGTGGTGCAGGCCAAGAAGCGAGAACTTAAAGAAGCCCAGCGGAGGAAGAAGCAGCTGGAAGAAAGATGCAGAGTAGAAGAAAACATTGGAAATGCTGTGCTTACCTGGAATAACGAGATCTTGCCTAACTGGGAAGCCATGTGGTGCTCTAAGAAAGTTCGAGATTTATGGTGGCAGGGAATGAGAGCAAAGTCTGGAGCTTAGCCATCGGCAACGAGTTGAATATCACCCACGAGCTCTTTGACATCTGTCTTGCCCGGGCCAAGGAGCGGTGGCGGTCCCTCAGCACAGGAAACTCCGAAGTGGAGAACGAAGATACTGGATTTTCAGCCGCAGACAGAGAAGCCAGCCTGGAGCTTATTAAACTGGACATTTCTAGGACGTTTCCTAATCTCTGCATCTTCCAGCAAGGTGGTCCGTACCATGACATGTTGCACAGTATTTTGGGCGCTTATACTTGTTACCGGCCGGATGTGGGTTATGTTCAGGGCATGTCCTTTATAGCGGCAGTGTTGATCTTGAACCTAGATACTGCAGATGCCTTTATTGCTTTTTCTAATCTTTTGAATAAACCCTGTCAAATGGCATTTTTCCGAGTGGACCATAGCCTTATGTTGACTTATTTTGCTGCGTTTGAGGTATTCTTCGAAGAAAATTTGCCGAAATTATTTGCTCATTTCAAGAAAAACAACCTAACTCCAGACATCTACTTAATAGATTGGATCTTCACCCTGTACAGTAAGTTGCTGCCCCTGGACCTGGCCTGCCGCATCTGGGATGTGTTCTGCCGGGACAGGGAGGAGTTCCTCTTCCGCACGGCCCTGGGCATCCTGAAGCTGTTTGAGGACATCCTGACCAGGATGGACTTCATCCACAGCGCCCAGTTCCTGACCAGGCTGCCCGAGGACCTGCCGGCTGACGAGGTGTTTGCAGCCATCGCCACGGTGCAGATGCAGAGCCGGAATAAGAAGTGGGCGCAGGTGCTGGCTGCGCTGCAGAAGGACAGCCGGGACCTGGAGAAAGGAAGCCCGTCCCTCAGACACTGAGGCCCGAGCCCGCCTCAGACACTGGCGGGGCACACAAAACAAAACAGAACAGCTCTTAAGAGAACCAGTGCAGGCCCAGCCTCGCGCCGCCCGCTCCGTGGACTGAGGCCTGGCCTGGGCGTGGCCAGCACTGCTCGCAGGTTAGAGAGGCAGTGGTTGACGACTCCTCCTCTATTTCAGAAAAAGTTAATTAAATTGTAATGCTATTATGCCAACAACTGGAAAGTACATTACAATTTTTCTTAGGTAAGATGCATGAGAAACGTTATTTTGGGAGACCTCAGAGATGTTACTGGCTCATATTTTAGATGAAGAAGGAATTGCTGACGTAGTTACTGAGATAATCTTTCCAGAGCGGGAGGCCATGTTGTTAAGCCCTGCCTGCCACAGACAGCAGTACAGGAGGACGGCTCCCTGGGAATCCACCTGCCCTTCGTGCTGACAGCTAACCACATTGCCTTGACAAAACTACAGCAGGAAGGCCGGAAGTGCACATTAGGTCTGGGGAGCCTGCATCCCGAGCCCCTCCTGCGTCTGGGGCGCCATGGTGGGAAGTTGGAGCCGGCCCTGAGAGCCCGTGGAGACAGCCATAAGGACGGGGTGGGAAGAGAGCCGAAGATTCCCCTCGGCCCTCGGCTCGGCTTGGCTCTGGCCGGTGTGGGGGTGCGGCCCTGGAGCAGCCGCACCTGGGAGGACGCGCCCTTCTGCCAGCAGAGCGCCCCCTGCCGTTGTCGCCCGAACAGCAGGATCCTTCCTAAGTGCCAGTGTGCCCCTCCGTGTTTGGCTTTGAGAGGTTCTATGCCTGTCATAAGGCGGAGGACCGGCAGCACGTGTCCAGCAGCCCGGTCTCATCAGGACCCCCAGGGCACCACCAGCCCTTTCCCATTTCAGCGGAGTTTCCCAAGTTCATTGGCAAGTTTTTTTGTTCTAGCTTTTCCTTGACTATTTTGAGAATTTTATATAAGCAGTCTGATTATCTAAATTCACAGAAATGAGCAGTTTTTCCCTGGAACAACCCAAAGGGCAGGCTAGTATCCGTGGAAACAAGCTGGTCCTGGGGTGCAGGGAGGCCAGGTTCAAGGGCACCGTCCCTTGTCTGGTGAGTGCTGTGGGGTCTGTTCTGTGGCCTTTCTCAGCCACACCTCCCATCCCCAGGAGCACGCTGCCGCCGGTCTAGCTTCTGACCTTGCAGCCTTTGGTTCTGATGGGATCATGCATCGAGGAGGCCAGGCGGGGGTGGGGCAGCCTGGAGGCCGCTGGTTTCCATAGCCTCTGTCAGCACTCCAGGTCAGCGAGCCAGTGGACGGCCTCGGACCCGCTCCCTAGAGTCCTCTCCCCTTAGAGCCCAGGGAGGTCCTGCTTCACGCCTGGCCCTGCGAGGCCTCGTGCCCGGCCTCCTGGAGGAGGCTCTGTCTTCCCTGTCGGGCCTGACATCGAGACGCTGAATGTAGTGCAGGCCCAGCGGCCTGCGGGAGGCAGAGCGCCCGCCCCGTGCTCTGCCCCTCTGTGCAGAAGTGCTTAGTCGTGTTCCACGACACGGGCGTCCTTTAAAGATGTATATATTTTCTTACTGTACATAAAGATGCTCCTTCAGTCGTGCGGAGGGTGATGAGCGGGGTGGCGGCGTGTTCAGAGGGCTCCTGTGAGACCCCCGTGTGTCCAGCGCCCAGCCCTTGCCAGTTCTTGTCAGATAGGTCTGTATACATCCGTGGTGTGCACGAGTTTTCACACAGGACTCGCGCCCGCCTGGAACGCTGGCCCAGCTTCAGCCCAGCGGAGGTTTCCAGGGCTTGACGCATCACCTTCAGAGGCCTGTCAGTGTGGAGGGGACTGGCAGCTCAGTGGCCCGCTCCCGTGTGTCCTTACTGTTGAGGTGACCTGGGAGGGACACGGCGGCGCCCTTCAGAAGCCTGCACCTGCACTTGCACTCCAGGCTCGCATTCGGGAACAGTGTTCACTTCAGGGCACTTTGTAACTGCTCGGTCTGACTGTTTTAAGTAGTTGCTGATAACACTGCTGCATATCATGTTTTCATTGCTTGTACAGTTAACCTCCGACTTAGTAAAGTGTATCAAAGTAGGACCTTTTGAATTGTAAATATGTGGTTTTATTAAATAAAAGTCATGTAAAGTTGTTACTTGCAAAAAAAAAAAAAAAAAACAATTTGGTTCCATTTGTAGCACATCATGCTTCGAAAGACACAAATCTTTATGGGATAAAGAAATGGAAGCCGGGCGTGGTGGCGCTCGCTTGTAATCCCAGTACTTGGGAGGCTGACAGGAGGATCGAAGGTTCACGGCCAGCCTCAGCTACTTAGAGAGGCCCTGTTTCAAAATGAAGAATTAAAAAATAGGGCTGGGGTTGTAGCTCAGAAGTAGAATGCACCTGGGTTCAATTCTCAGTACCAAAAAAAAAAAAAGGAAAGAAATAGAAACTGAGCGTGGTGGTGCACGCTTATAATCCCCGTACTTGGGAGGCTGAGACAGGAGGAGCGCAAGTTCAGGACCAGTCTCTCAATTTAGCGAGGCTCTCAGCAACCTAGTGAGACCCTGTTTCAAATAAGAAATAAAATAGGGCCGGGCGTGGTGACGCATGCCTGTAATCCCAGTACTTGGGAGGCTGAGATTGGAGGATCTGGGTTTGCGCCCAGCCTCAGCTACTTAGTGAGGCTCTCTGCAACTCTGTGAGACCCTGTTTCAAAATAAAGAATAAAAATAGGGTTGGGGGTGTAGCTCAAAGGTAGAATGCCCCTGAGTTCAAACCCCAGTACCAAAAAAAAAAAGGTTTGAAGGTGTAGCTTAGAAGTAGAATGTCTCTGGATCCAATCCCTAATATAAATAAATAAATAAGCAAACAAACAAACAAACTCTGGACTATTTCCAGATGTTCACATAATCCTTAAATTTCCTTATTGAGAAACCATTTTCTAGACAAAAGTACATAAGCCAAATAAACTCAATATACTGAAATGACTGTTGGCTTTTCTCTGTACTCCCTGGAAGGGGCATTTCTAGCAGCATGTCTCTAAGAGAGACTTAGCCACAGCATTATCCAGAGCCAGAATTTGAGATAAGCGCACTCTCAAAAGAGGTATAAGGAATTTTGGAGAATTGTACAGAAATCTAGCTAGGATCTATTCAATCTTCATTTTATTTATTTATGTATTTGTGCTGGGACTTGAACCCAGGGCCTAGCGCATGCTAAGCACATGCTCTACCACTGAGCTACAGCCCCCAGGCCCCAAATCTAAAATTTGACTTAAGAGGCAAATTAACAAAAAAAAGCAGGTATGCAAGTAGGGCACAATGGCATGTGCCTGTAATCTCACCTATTCTGGAGGCAGAGGTAGGAGGATCATGAGTTCAAGGCCAGCCTGGGTAACTTAATGTGATCCGTTCCTGTGAGATGATGGACGTGCTAATTAGCTTTAATTATGCCACTGTGTGTGTATCACAATTTTTATTCATCAATTAAAAATAAAATTTTAGAAGTCAGGCATGGTGGTGCAATGCCTGTAAATCCGGTATTTGGGAGGCTGAGACAAGAGGATTGCAGGTTCGAGGACAGCCTCGACAAGTAGTGAGACTTTCAGAGACCTAACAAGACCCTGTTTCAAAACAAAACAAAACAAAACAAAAAAAAGGAATTCGGGGTATAGCTCAGAGGTAGAATGCCTCTGGGTTCAATCCCGAGAATGAATGAATGAATGAATAAAATTTAAAGGTAGGTTAACATCAATAGCAGGTTCTAAAGAGATTCTGCTGTGTGTATGTGTGTGTGCGTGCATGCGTGTCTAAGGATTGAACTCAGGGTCATTCTACATCCAAGCTACACCCCCAACCCTATTTTTTTATTTTTTATTTTGAAACAGGATCTCACTAAGTAGCTGAGGCTGGCTAGGAACTTTCGGTCCTGTCTCAGCCTCCCACTCACTGGGATTACAAGCATGGGCCACAATGCCTGGCTCTAAGGACACATTGTGTGTGTGTGTGTGTGTGTGTGTGTGTGTGTGTGTGTGTGTATCTGTCATAGTGGGGAATTGAACCCAGAAACATTCTACCACTGAACTACATCCCCAAGTCTTTTTTATTTGTTTTTGTTTGTTTGTTTTGTTTTAATTTTTGTGGTACTGGGGTTTGAACCCAGGGGCATTCTACCTCCAAGCTACACCCTAATCCTATTTTTTGTTCTTTATTTTGAAACAGGGTCTCACTAAGTCTCGAAGGGCCTAAGTAGCTGAGGCTGTCCACGAACCCGGATCTTCCTGTCTCTGCCTCCCAAGTACTGATTAAAAGCAAGTGCCACCACGCCTGACTTATTTTCAAATAGGATCTCACTAAATTACTGAGACCTGCCTCAAACCTTCAATCCTCCCATGTGCCAGCATGCCGGGCTTGGCTAACACTTTTGCTTTTGTGGCACTGGGGATTGAACCCAGGGTCATTCTACCTCTGAGCTATACCCCTAGCCCAATTTTATTTTTATTTTGAAACAAGGTCTTGTAGGTTAATGAGAGTCTTACTACTTGCCGACACTGTCCTCGAACCTGTGATCCTCCTGTCTCAGCCTCCCAAGTACTGGGATTTCAAGCATGGACCACCACACCCGGCACTGACATTTTTATAAATATATTCACCTAGCCAAGCATGGTGGCACATATCTACAATTCCAGTACTTGGGAGGCTGAGACAGGAAGATTGCAGTTTAGAGGCCATACTCAGCAATTTAGCAAAGCCCTCAGCAACTTAGTGAAACCCTGTTTCACAATAAAAAATAAAGCCAGGCGTGGTGGCACATGCCTGTAATCCCAGTACTTGGGAAGATCACAGACTTGAGACTAGCCTCAGCAATTTATCAAGCCCCTGTTTCAAAATAAAAATAAAATAGGGCTGGGGATATAGATGAGAAGTAGAATGCCCATGGGTTCAATCTCCAGTGCCACAAAAAATAAAATAAAATAAAATAAAATAGGACTAGGGGTATAGCTCATAGGTAGAATACTCCTGGGTTCAATCCCCAGTAAAACACACACACACACACACACACACACACACAAAAAAAAAAAAAAAAAAAAAAAAAAACCTCCAAAGCTAAGTGTGATGGCACACACTTGTGATCCCAGTACTTGGGAGGCTTAAACAGTGGAGGATTGCAGGTTTGTGGCCAACCTCAGCTACTTGGTGAGGCCCTCAACAACTTAGTGAGACCCTGTTTTAAAATAAAGAATAAGCTGGGCGTGGTGGAGAATGTTTGTAATCCCAGTACTTGGGAGGCTGAGACAGGAGGATTGCAGGTTCGAAGCCAGCCTCAGCTACTTAGTGACGCCCTCCGCAACTTAGTGAGATCTCATTTCCAAATAAAGAATAAAAAATGGGGCTGGGAGTATAGCTTGGAGGTAGAACTCCCCTGGGTTCAATCCCCAGTACCACAAAAACAAACAAACAAACAAACAAAACCCACAGCTCCAGGAAATGGGAACAGTTATATTTTTACATATGAGGGAACTGAGTTCTAGAGAATGGAATCACAATATCACACATTTAGCAAGATACAGAATTCAAACTTCCAAGACTAATTCCAGGGCACTGGTCTTAAGTAGTATACTGTGTCTATTAAAATGCATGTCTTGACATAGTAACTAAATACAATGTATAAACCTTGATTGGATCCTGGTAGGTAGAAAAATAAATAAATGTTACAAGTCTTGTAGTCACTACCTATAGACCTAGCTACCCACACAGGAGGATTAGGCAGGAGGATTGCTTGAGCTCAGGAATTCAAGACCAGCCTGGGCAACATAGCCAGACCTGTCTCAATCCATCTCTCTCTCTCTCTCTTTTTTTTTTCTTTCCGATACTGGGGATTGAACCCAGGGGCATTCTACCTCTGAGCTACATCCCCAGCCCTATTTTTTATTCTTTATTTTGAAACAGGGTCTCACTAAGTTGCAGAGAGCCTCACTAAGTAGCTGAGGCTGGCTACAAGCCTGAGGTCCTCCTGTCTCAGCCTCCCAAGTACTGGGATGACAAGCTTGTGCCACCATGCCCAGCTTAACCCATCCCTTAAAAAAAAAATAAAATAAAATCTGTATGAACACACACAGAACTGTGGCATAATAACAAGGAATGAATCAATGTGAGGGACACACAGATTTCATTGTAATAGCCTTTCAACATTTCTGTACGCTTACAAATTTCAAAATGAGATGTTAAGAGGAAATGTCTTTCTCAAAAGGGTTTTTGAGAAATAATTCATAGAAGCTGGGCGTAGTGGCTCACGCTTGTCATCCCAGTACTTGGGAGGCAAAGACTGGAGGATCACAGGTCTGTGGCCAACCTCAGCTACTTAGTGAGTCCCTCTGCAACTTAGTGAAGACTCTGTTTCAAAATAAAGAATAAAACATAGGGCTGGGGATGTAGCTCAGAGATAGAATGCCCCTGGGTTCAACCCCCAGTACCGCAAAAAAAAAAAAAAAAAAAAAAGAAAGAAAGAAATCATTCATAGAATCTCAGGATTATGAGATTTTAAGATCACGTGGGGTCTTACACAATCTTCTCCTTTGCTGACATTTGAGTGGTTTTATTTCATCAACATCATTAGCAAGATCACATGATACTCAATGTACAAATAAGCACAAAGAGTATGAAAACATATATGCTCCCGATGATATCAAGTTTCCCTCTCTTAGGACTGGTAATAACATAAATTTTCACATTCCAACCGGGCATGGTGGTGCACATTTGTAGACTCAGTACTTGGGAGCTTGAGATAGGAGGATCCACCTTCGTGGCTAGCCTCAGCTACCCAGAAGGCCCTCGGCAACTTAGTGAGACCCTGTTTCAAAAAAAAAAGAGGTCTGAGAGTATAGCTCGGAGGTAGAATGCCCCTGGGTTCAATCCCCAGTACTGGAAAAAAAAGAAAGAAAGAAAATGTCATTAAGGTTTTAAAATTTTAATTTATAAAAACAAAAAACATCGGGCATGGTGGCACATACCTGTAATCCCAGTACTTGGGAGGCTGAGACAAGAGGATCAATAGTGCAAGGCCAGCCTCAGCAACTAAGGAAGACCCTGTTTCAAAATAAAAAAATATACCGGGTGTGGTGGTGCACGCCTGTAATTCTAGTATTTGGGAGGCTGAAATAGGAGGATCACAGATTGGAAATCAGCCTCAGCGACTTAGCCAGGTTCTCAGCAACTTGAGACCCTGTTTCCAAATAAAAGATAAAATAGGGCTGGGGGTGTAGTTCAGATATACAATTCCTCTGGGTTCAATCTCCAGTACCACTATATAAAATCAAATAAATAAAATGGCTGGGGAATAGTTTAGTGGTAGAGTGCCCCCAGTTTCAAATCTCAGCACTGAAAAAAGAACAAAAAATCTGAACTGCTTTGTTTCCCATTGGAGAAATCTGTAAACGTTTAATGGAAATCGTAATCTTTTTTTTCCTGTCCCTTTTACTGTTGAAGCAGAAGTTTACCTCTGGTTCTAAGCATAGATCTATACCTGCAAACAAAACTACACAAGACAGAAAATTATGTCTTACAGAGAAGCAAGAGGAGACCGAAAACAGTTCAACAGTGAACTAGGACCACATCCTTTAAAGCCCAGATGTCTGGCCAAGACCAGAGCGAGAGGCTGTGGCCAGGCTCCCCAAAAAACAGCAGGTCCTAAATAAAAAATTAAAACAAACAAACAAACAAACAAAAAAAAAACCATCACACTCAGAAAAAAAAAAACAAAAAACAAAAAAAACCCCAGCAGGTCCTGGGGCAGCGAACCCTGGCCCAGGTCTTAGGACGGACACGCCCCCTAAGCCTCAGCCAATAGGCAGCAAGGAGGCGTGACCGGTCCCCGCGAAGGCGGGGCGAGCGCAAAAGTGGGTGTGTCCAGGGCGGGGCCGGCAGGTCTCAGAAGGTGGCGACTTCCCGGGGCCCGCCGCGCCCCGGCGCAGGTGGCGAGGTCAGGCTGGCTGGGGCTCCGGCCTCCGGCGTCGGAAAATGGCGGCGGGGGTCAGGATGGAGGACGTGAGTGCACAGAGTGGCGGGCGCGGTCCCCGGAGTCCCCTTCTTCCTGCGCCGGGCGCGCAGGGCGGAGACGGCGGGCGGGGAAGCCTCCCTCTCCCCGGCGCAGCGGCCGGAGGGCGCGGGTGGTGGGAGGAGCGCCGGCGCTGGGGTCCGCGCTCGCCGGCCTCGGGCCTGTGTCCTCCGCTGGAGGTCCGGGCGGGTTCCGGGAGGGTGGGTGCGCGGGCCCGGGGGTCCCCGGCCGGCCGGTCCACGTGCAGGGCGCGTCTTTGGTTCCGGAACTGGGCGCCTCACGTGATGCGCGTCTGGCCCACAGTCCTTCCCCCCGGAGGGGCGCCGGGCTGGGGTCCGAGGGCGCGGGGCGGATCCTCCCTGCTCCAGGATCCTTGGCCCTGGTGGACAGTAGATCTGGAGCGACCTCCGTGCTCGGGCTGGACGCTAGCGTCCCGCGGGCAAGCCTGTCGCTGTCATCGCTTACCATGGAGAAAAACACTGTCATGTGCTGTTTTGAATCTAGGCACGGTAGGAGAGGTTTTAAAAATCTTAGAGGGATCCAAACTAGGTTACCCAATGCCCCCGTTTATAGTGTATACGGTAGAGAAGGGTATCATGGTTGCAGAAATCTTGTGTCTTTGCTTAAGTTTTATTAAAACAGGTTTTGAGGAAACTGTGTTTGTGCCCTCAGTTAATTTGGTTGCTTCTTGACACAGAATACAATTCTTGCCTTTGAGGAATGAAAAGTTGACGGTTATCTTAAAGCCCTAGTTTAATAAGCTGATAGAAATGGTACTGTGATCCTGTTTCCGAACCAAGTGCATCACGAAAAGCAAGGTTCCAACACTATGACAGAGAGCTTCGACTATTAAGCAAATAGAGCACAGTTAAATAATACTGACAAAATAAAAATTTCTAATCATATAATCTTTATACTTTTTTTTTTTTTTTTTTGCGGTACTGGGGATTGAACTCAGGGGCATTCTACCTCCGAGCTACACCCCCAGCCCTATTTTTTATTCTTTATTTTGAAACAGGGTCTCACTAAGTTGCGGAGTGCCTCACTAAGTAGCTGAGGCTGGCCTCGAACCCTGATCCTCCTGTCTCAGCCTCCCAAATGCTGGGATTACAAGTGTGCGCCACCACGCCTGGCATCTTTATACTTTTATTTTTTACAATTTTTATTGGTGCATTATAGTCTCACATCATCATGTGATTCATAGTGATAGTGACATACATGCACACAGCTCACAGCACGGTGAGCTTTCTTTCCATAAGACAAAATTTCTAATTATTTTTTTAACTGAGAAAATGGAAAATTAAATGTAATATGAGGAAGTGCATTTGAAATTCATATATTTAAAGCAAAGCCATTGTTTCTGAGTTTCATGAGCTGACAATTTATGGAAACTATCTAAGAGGAAAAATGACACTTAGAAAAGAAACACCTATAGCCAAGTGCGGTGGCCCACGGTGGTAATCCTAGTACTTGGGAGGCTGAGACCAGAGGATCCGGGTTCTTGGCCAGCCTCAGCTACTTAGTGAGGCCCTCTGCAACTTACTGAGACCTTGTTTCAAAATAAAGAATAAAAAAATCGGGCTGGGGGTGTAGCTTGGAGGTAGAATACCCCTGGGTTCAATCCCTAGTACTGGGGGGGGGGGGGAAGCATGGGCAGAAAGTGTTTCTTGGTTAATACTAAGTTGCCCCGAGAGTTCTTAGATCTGTACCGAAAGAAATAAATAGTATCCCAAAAAAGTTCTTTTAGGTCTAACCTGGAATAAATATCCAACCATAGTCTTTCCTTCACTGCTCAAAGAGAGTGGATTGGCCGCTGACTATTCTCAGACCTGAGAAGGGTGAAGAATACTGAAGAAATACCTTCTAAGACATACTGCAGATGTGACAGTGGGTCCCCAAGGGAAACATTTATTGTCACAAAAGAAGAGGAAAGAGACAGTACATGGACAAAAAGCAATACATATCTTCCTTGGTAGTAATGCAGTTACTAATAGTGGAAATGAAGAAATCATTTCAGGGGATATGGAGTGTGACTCAATGGTACGGCACTTGCCTAGCAGTACACGAGACCCTGGGTTCCATCCTCAGCACCACCATCAAAAACAATAACAATGAAACCCAGGCTTGCGCCCAGCATAGTGGCACATGCCTGTAATCCCAGTACTTCGGAGGCTGAGGCAGGAGGATCACAAGTTTGAGGCCTGCCTCAGTAATTTAGTGAGACTTTCAGCAACCTAATGAGAACCTTTTTCCAAACAAAGAATGAAAAGGGCTGGGGGTGTAGCTCAGAGAGAGAATGCCCCTAGGTTCGATCCCTAGTACCACAAAAATCAAAATAAAACCCAAGCTTATAAAAAGACAGGAAAATATGATCTATAATATAGGTCATTGAAACTGATTCAGAAACAAGGCCAGAAATAACAAGCAAAGACAAAATTTGACTATTTTCTCTATGTTCAAAAGCTTTCTATATGTTCAAATAGCTACATGGAAGATATAAAGTAGACACAGCTTAAATTTGTAGAGATGAGACTACAATATCAGGTGAAGAAGCTGAGGAAGGTATCACAGAGGATGTGTCATTTGCTGTGACAAGCATTTGACAGTAGGGAAGAACAAGTAGACGCTGTGTAGAGATTGGAAGCAAGTGTTTCATGAGAGGTAGGAATAGACAGCAATCAGCATAGAGAGAAATGGCGAGAAGCAAATCCTGAAAATGGATTATAAAGTGGATAGCCAGCATGGTGGTACATGCCTGTAATCCCAATATTTGGGAGGTTGAGACAGGAGGATTGCAGCTTCAAGGCCAACCTCAGCAACCCAGCACGACCCTGTTTCAAAACAAAAAAGTTGCTGAGGATAGCCGAGAACCCGGATCCTCTGGTTTCAGCCTTCTAAGTACTGGGATTATAAGCATGCGCCACCATGCCTGCTTTAGAGGAGGGTAGTTTTTTAAGTTGGCCTTAGGAGGGGTATGTGCTCCTGTGGGGATGGTGGGGGGGGGATACTGGGGATTGAACCCAGGGACAATCTACCTCCGAGCTATACCCTCAGCCCTTTTTATTTTTTTTTCTTTTTTTTTTTTTTGTGGTACTGGGGATTGAACTCAGGGGCATTCTACCTCCGAGCTATATCCCCAGCCCTATTTTTTATTCTTTATTTTGAAACCGAGTCTCACTAAGTTGCGGAGTGGCTCACTAGGTAGCTGAGGCTGGCCGCGAACCCGGATCCTCCAGTCTCAGCCTCCCGAATGCTGGGATTACAAGCATGCGCCACCATGCCCGGCTCCCTCAGCCCTTTTTATTTTTTATTTTGAAACAGAGTCTTGCTAAGTTGCCGAGGGTCTCTCTGAGTTGCCAAGGCTAGTCTCAAACCTTCTATCCTCCTGTTTCAGCCTCTCAAGTACTGGAATTACAAGCATGGGATACCAGGTCTGGGTTGGAAATGAGTTCTTGCCTCTGACTTGTGTCATGGATTTGAAAGCTTTACAGTTGAGTAGATTTGTCTTGGAAACATAGTCCAGAAAGCAGTGGCTGCAGCTCCAGTTTTTCTTGCCACAGGGTTCCTTGGACCTCATCCAGAGTGTTGAAGAGGACCCGCTTCTGGACGCCCAGCTTCTCCCACCTCACGCTCTGCACGCTCACTTTAGGCCCAGGTTCCACCCTCTTCCTACAGTCGTCGTAGCAACTCTTCTCCTGCTCATCCATGTAAGTTGCTGGGAGGCAGGGTTCTGTGCAAAGGTGATGTTCTTGAAAGCACATGAGCTCTACAGAGGGCAGATGGGCTGGATCTTTCAATATTTAGAGTCTACTTTTTAAATTCATACCTCGACGTCAGAGAATTTGCTGTAGCTGTGTTTACACAAGTGTAAGCATTTTGGGTTGTTTTTGTTTGTTTTGATACTGGGGATCGAACCCAGGGGCATTCTACCTTCGGGTTTTACCCCCAGCCCTTTTTATTTATTTATTTTTTTTCAAACAAGATCGTACTAAGTTGCTAAAGGTCTCCTTACATTGCTGAGGCTAGCCTTGAGCCTTTGTTCTTCCTATCTCAGCCTCCCAAGGACTGGGATTAGGGCACTGCCATGCCTAGTGGGAATTAATTTATTTTATTGTTTAATTTTATACTACCATATTTGATTTTTTAACCATATACATATATTTGTTTTTAATTACAAAAACAAAAATGATGCAAATAAGTACACACACACACACACACACAGAAATTTATCAGTTTACCTACACCTAGGAAATGTTTGTTTTGTTGTTTTTTTGTTTGGTGTTGAGGATGGAACCCAGGGGCATTCTGCCTTCAAGCTACACTCCTAACCCTATTTTATTTTTACTTTGAAACAGGTTCTTGCTAGGTTTATGGGTGTCTCACTACTTGCTGCAGCTGTCCTCCAACCTGCAATCCTCCTGTCTCAGCCTCCCAAGTACTGGGATTACAAGCGTGTGCCACCTTGCCGAGCTAGAAAATAATGTTAAGCAGAGAAATCAAGTTGTTGAGCCAGGCATGGTGGCATATGCTTGTAATCCCTGTACTTGGGAGGCTGAGACAGGAGGATCGCAGGTTCGAGGACAGCCTCAGCAAATAGTGAGATGCTCAGCAACCTAGTGAGACCCTGTTTCCAAATAAGAAATAAAACCAGGCCGGGGGTGTAGGTGTAGCCCAAAGGTAGAATGCCTCTGGGTTCAATCCCCAGTAACACACACACACACACACACACACACACACACACACACACACACACAAAGAAATCAAGTTGCACCAGAGCAGTGTGTACAGTGTTGCCTTATGTTGATGATGATATAATGATAAAATTATAAATTCTGGATTGTTTGTTTCTTTGTTTGTTTTGAATTCTGGGTTTAAAAACAAAACAAAAGCCGGGCGCAGTGGTGCACACTTGTAGTCCCAGTACTTGGGAGGCTGAGAAAGGAGGATCGCAGGTTCACGGCTAGCCTCAGCTACTTAGGCCCTATGCAATTTAAGAATAAAAAATAGGGCTGGGTGTGGCTCAGAGATAGAATGCCCCTGGGTTCAATCCCCAGTACCACACACACACACACAAAAAATTTGTCTATTGCAATCAAAAGCACTAGGGGTTAGTTCTCCACTGTGAACAGTCCAAAGAAGGCCAGTTTCAGGGCTCCTTGTGTCTGAGGCCGAGGGAGGAGTTGATTGGCTCCACTCACGCTCCCTCCCTCCTCCAGCTAACATGCCTGCCTGCCTGTCTGCAGGCTGCAAGCCCCAGCACATTTCCCAGGTTCCTTCCAACTGGACTGCCCTCCAGGGAGGCACACTGTGGGAAACTTGAGCTCAGAGTGGCACTACTGAGGAGAGAGGTGGTGTCTGGGTTCTGTACGGCATTCTGTTTGTGTGGTGTGTCTCAGCCGTGGCTGCCTTATCCACAGATCTCAGCTGAAACGCTTCCTGCCTGGGACTGCCACATGCATGGGCGGCCTCCTGGGTCCCTGATGGTGGCCTCTTTTTCTTACTTCACTTGTTGTATGACATACTTTTTTTTTTTTTGCAGTACTGGGGATTGAACTCAGGGGCATTCTACCTCCGAGCTACACACCCAGCCCTATTTTTTATTCTTTATTTTGAATCAGGGTCTCACTAAGTTGCAGAATGCCTCACTAGATAGCTGAAGCTGGCCGAGAACCCGGATCCTCCGGTCTCAGCCTCCCAAATGCTGGGATTACAAGCATGCGCCACCACACCCGACTTTTTTTTTTTAATATACAAAGCAGAATATACAAAGCACACACATACAACTGTATGCATATACCACTTTTTTTTGTTGTTGTTGTACTGGGTATTGAACCTAGAGGCATTCTACTTCCAAGCTACATTCTACTTCCCAGCCCTATTTTATTTTTAAACAGGATCTTGCTAGGCTCATGAGAGTCTCACTAAGTTGTTGAGGCTGAGCCGGGCGTGGTGGCGCACGCTTGTAATCCCAGCATTCGGGAGGCTGAGACCCGAGGATCCGGGTTCGCGGCTAGCCTCAGCTACCTAGTGAGGCACTCCACAACTTAGTGAGACCTTGTTTCAAAATAAAGAATAAAAAATAGGGCTGGGGGTATAGCTCGGAGGTAGAATGCCCCCTGAGTTCAATCCCCAGTACCGTTAAAAAAAAAAAAAGTTGTTGAGGCTGTCCTTAAACCTGCGATCCTCCTGTTTTAGCCTCCCAAGTATTGGAATTATAAGTGTATGGCACCACACCCGGCACCAAGAAAATCTTAAGTGTTAAAAATGAGAAAAAATAAGCCGGGCGTGGTGGCGCACGCTTGTAATCCCAGCATTCAGGAGGCTGAGACCGGAGGATCCGGGTTCGCGGCCAGCCTCAGCTACCTAGTGAGGCACTCCGCAACTTAGTGAGACTCGGTTTCAAAATAAAGAATAAAAAATAGGGCTGGGGGTATAGCTCGGAGGTAGAATGCCCCTGAGTTCAATCCCCAG
>PVLC010025012.1:0-24076 GCA_004027655.1 Graphiurus murinus
AGGACAAACATTCTTTTCAAGTATACATAGAACATTCTATAGGCCAGATCATGTTAGGTCACAAAACAAGTCATCAAATTTAAGAAGACTGAAATCATATCAAGTATCTTTTGGGATCACAATGGTATAAACTTAATAACAGGAGGAATTTCATAAAATCTCAAATACATAGTGAATTTATTTATTTATTTATTTATTTGATTAATTAATTTATTTTTTTTTTTTGCGGTACTGGGGATTGAACTCAGGGGCATTCTACCTCCGAGCTACACCCCCAGCCCTATTTTTTATTCTTTATTTTGAAACCGAGTCTCACTAAATTGAGGAGTGCCTCACTAGGTAGCTGAGGCTGGCCTCAAACCTGGATCCTCCGGTCTCAGCCTCCCAAATGCTGGGATTACAAGCGTGCACCACCACGCCCGGCTTTGCATGAAATATCTTTTTCCATCCCCTCACCTTCACTCTGTGTGTTCTGCTGGTGAAATGAGTCGTGTGTGTGTGTGTGTGTGTGTGTGGTTTGTGTATTACTAGGGATGGAACCCAGGGGCTTTCAAACTCCAGGCTATACCCCCAGACCTATTTTGTTTCTTATTTGGAAACAGGGTCTTGGTAAGTTGCTGAGGATGGCTTCAAACCTGCAATCCTCCTGTCTCAGCCTCCCAAGTACTAGGATTACAAGTATACACTACCACATCACTTCCACTGAAATGAGTCTCTTAGAGGCAATGTATGGTTGGATCTTATTTTGTAAATCCATTTAGCCATTCTTTGTCTTTTCATTGAATATTTAATCCATTTATGTTCAAGATAATTCTTGAAAGGTAAGGGCTTACTGCCATTTGGTTGTTTTCTGGTTGTTTTATAACTTTTATTCCTTTCTTTTCTTACAGTCTTCATTTGTGATAAGGTGATTTTCTTCAGCGATACACTTTGATTGCTTACTTTCTATCTTTTGTGTATCCACTATAGGTTTTTGCTTTGTGGTTATCATTAGGTTTATATAAAACATCTTTTAGTTACAACAAGTTATTTTAGGTTAACAACAGCTTAACTTTGATCACATACAAAAACCATAAACTTGTATTCCATACCTCCTACACATATTTTGGGTCGTTTTTTATTTGTTTGCTTTGTTTTGTTTTTTGTACTGTAGGTTGAACCCAAGGACATTCTACTTCCAAGCTAGACCCCCAGCCCTTTTTATTTTTTATTTTGAAACAGGGTCTCAATAAGTTGCTGAGGGCCTCACTAAGTTGCTGAGGCTGACTTTGAACCTACGATCCTCCTGTCTCAGCCTCCCAAGTATTGGGATTACTGGTGTGCAATATCATACCTGGCTCATATCACACCTGGTTTTGATGTTATAGTTTATATCTTTTTATATTGTGTATTCCTTAACAACTTATTGTAGCTATTACCATTTTTAATAGTTTTGTCTTTTAACCTTCATACTAAAGATATCAGTGACTTAAACACAAGGGCATTCTACCTCCGAGCTACACCCCCAGCCCTATGTTTTATTCTTTATTTTGAAACAGGGTCTCACTAAGTTGCGGAGGGCCTTACTAAATAGCTGAGGCTGGCCGCAAACATGCCATCCTCCTGTCTCAGCCTCCCAAGTACTGGGATTACAAGCGTACGTCACCACACCTGGCTTATTTTTATTTTTTAAATAGGGTCTCACTAAGTTGCTGAGGGCTTTGCTAAGTTGCTAAGGCTGGTCTTCAACCTGCAATCCTCCTGTTTCAGCCTCCCAAGTACTAGGATTACCAAGTGTGTGCCACCACACCCAGTGTTCCCTTTAGCATTTATTTTAAGACAGATCTAGTGTTAATAAGATCTAGGTTAATAACCTCAGCCTTTGTTTGGGAGAGTCTTTATCTCACCTTCATTTCTGAAGGACAGCTTTGCTGGGTACAATATTTTTGGTTCGCAGTTTTTTCCCTTAGCACTTTGAATATTTCATTCCACTTTTCTCCTGGCCTGCAAGGCTTTGGCTGAAAAATCTGCTGTTAAAGTTATTGGAATATGGTTTTATTTATTTATTTATTTTGCTCCTTCTCTTCTTTTATTACTTTTAAGATCGCTTTGCTTTTGTGTGTGTGCACATGCACTACAAATTGAATCGAGGGCCTTGCACATAGTAGGCATTTGGCACTAAACTACCGAGCTACATCCCATCCCCAGACCTGGTATTCCTTTAAATGGGCTTTCTACCCCTTTGTCTTTCTTTTTCCTTCTTGACCAGCTATAACTTGAGTATTTGTTCTTTTGAATCTATTCCATAAATACTATAAATTTTCTTCATTCTTTATCTTCTGTCTTTAGTTCATAGATGCTTTCTTATGCTTAATCTATTCTCCTAGTGGTACTCTCTGTTGCATTTTTTATTTTATTCTATTCATTGTATTTTTTAGCTCCAGAACTGATATCTTTAAAAAGTAATTTCATTCTTAGTCAAATTTTGTTTTGATCATTTATTATTTTCTTAATTTCTTTTTTTTTACTGTACTGGGGATTGAACCCAGGGGCATTCTACCTCTGAGCTACACCCCCAGCCCTATTTTTTATTCTTTATTTTGAAACAGGTTCTCACTAAGTCGCGGAGGGCCTCACTAAGTAGCTGAGGCTGGCCTCGAATCTGGATCCTCCTGTCCCAGCCTCCCGAGTACTGGGATTATAAGCATGTGCCACCATGCCCAGCTTATTTTCTTAATTTCATTGAATAGTTTCTCTGAACAAAAATAAATAAATAAAACTAAAAGAAGGGGGGAAATAATAGTTTCTACTTTCTTGTTTTTCACTGAGCCTTCTCAAAATAATTATTTTAAATTCTTAGGCAGGTCATGAATCTATACTTTTTTTTTTTTTTTTTTTGCGGTACTGGGGATTGAGCCCAGGGGCATTCTACCTCTGAGCTACACCCCCAGCACTATGTTTTATTCTTTATTTTGAAACAGGGTCTCACTAAGTTGCTGAGGCTGCTGTGAACCTGTAATCCTCTTGTCTCAGCCACCCAAGTACTGGGATTACAAGCATGCACCCGGTTGAATCTGTTCTTCTTTAGGGTTGGTTTTGGTCCTTTATTTTGTCCCTCTGATGGGGTCACATTTCTCTGATTATTCTTGTTCCTTGTGGCCATGGTGCACATCTGAAGATGTAAGGACTTAGCCCAGTCTTTACAGACTGGCTTTGTCTGGGAAAGCCCTTTACTAGTCAGTTCTTCCAGAGATTCTGGGTGTCCATGTTGTGTGGTCCCTGAGTGGGCTTGCTGCTGGAATCAACAGGCTGGCTGGTCTGGAGCCTGATTTGCAAGTGCTAGCCAAGCACTAGAATTAGCTTGTCACCTGGATCCACAGGGCCTGCCCTCGAGCCTAGGTCTACAGGATTGGTCCTAGGGTCTCAGTCCATGGGACCTTATCTGACTATTGGTGTGTTCACTGGAGCCTGGGTCTATGGGGACCAGCTAGAGCCCAGGGCTGGTGTGGTGGTAGGCAGTGTGAAGTCTGGATCTTTTGAGGCTGGTCTAAAACCTGGGAGTCCGAATGTATAGGTACTAACCTGCAAGGGCTGACCTGGGTCCTGGGGCTGGGTAATCACCCTGGAAACTAGGTCCAGAAGTATAGTTCTAGAGTCTGGATCCATAGGGACCAGACATGTGCCAAGTCTACTGGACTGGGTTGCTAGAGTATGGGTCTATAGGATCCAGCCTGGAGTGTGGGGCTATAGGGACTAGACTGGGACTGGCACTGGGAAGGGTTGGAACTTGAATCTACCAGTGCTGGCCTGATGTTTGAGACCAGGGTTGCTGACCTAGTACTGGAAGAGCCTGAAGCTTTGGGCTATATGAGCCATCCTGGCTATGAGCTAGTCTGGAACTTGGAGCTTCAGTGGCGAGCCTGGTGCTGAGCAAACATGGAGACTGGTTCTACCACTGCTCACCTGATGATTAAGGTGCTGGGGTCGGCCTGGTGCTGGAGCTGGCCTAAACCCCCAGTCCCTGGGTGCCAGCCAGGTGCTAGAGGCAGTACAGAGCCCATGACCAGCTTGGCCCTGGGTTGGGTCTGGAAATTGAGTCTATAAGGTGGGCCTAAACCTTGAGTCTGTGAGGGCTGTTCTGGTGCTATGGCCAGCCTGGCCCAGGAGCCAGTCTGGATTCTAGGGTTGTGGGATCTGGCACCTAGAGGCTCATCCTGAGCTGTTGACCTAGAATCTGGGGTCATGGGGGACTTCTAGGCACTGAATTTTGCTGGAGTAGGCCTGGTTTCTGAGTTTGAGGTGAAGTCCAGTGGTCACTTACCTTTTGTTTCCCAGTGTAAAGGGTATCTCTCTATATACTGTACTGCCAGGATTCGGGCAAGGCTGACAGGAGTGATGCAAAACTGTCCTTCCTGTCCTCTTCAATGTGTCTTTTAATTTCGGTGCTGCACTCATGTCCTATAATATCTCATCTGGTTTCCTTATCTCCTGTGAAGCTATTTTTATAGGTGGAGAGTTGTTCAAGTGATGTTTCTGTGGGGGCACAAGCACCAAAAATTGCTGTTCTGCCATCTTGCTGACATCCTACTGGGAGGCCTGTCTTGATCTCCTCCCTTTTTCTCCTACTACACATAGTATTTCTCCCATCATAACCTTCATCACACTTTGCTGTAATTTCATGCTTTATTGTTTCCTTCCCAGCAGACTGTCAGGTCCATGCTCACATTTTGTAGGTAATTGTTGAATGAATAGTTGGTATTTTGCAGTTCTGGAAATTGGGCCTAAGAAAGATGTTGAATAACATGTCCCAAGCCTCTGACTGATGAGTTTTGGAACCTAATTTCCTATGGTCTTTTATGCTTCCAGAGTTGACATACTTTCCTCTGTACCACTCATATAAGCAAAGACAGAACCAGTCCCCAAACATACTTTGAGATCTGGATCTCTACTTCCTGGGCCTTTCTTGCTTTTGACACTTCTTTCTGATTCCTTCCAGTGTGGTGCAGGTCCTGCTTGCTGCTGGAGCTGACCCAAACCTTGGAGATGATTTTAGCAGTGTCTACAAGACTGCCAAGGAACAGGGAATCCATTCTTTGGAAGGTAAGCATGGGCTACTCTGTTGCTCCAAGATCTCTTCTCCTGTGGCTTCCACTAGCCATGCTCAGTTCTAATGGTACCAGCAACTCTGCAAGTCCCTACCTCTGGGAACTCATGGATAAGCCAAAGGGCTTGGAACAGATGCTCTTCACAGTCCCTTTAGCTATATAATTGAGTCACTACAAAAGTGTTGAGGAAAGAAATAGAAATCCAAGTTCATGACCTAACTGGGGACAAGACACATTCATCTGGTGTTTTCCTGAAAGTGCCTCAGCCTGGGTAGCCTCAGATGAGTGGACAGTGGAGCAAGTTTCCTTAAAATAATTAAGACAACTGCATAGAATGTATATTTGCTCCTCTTTCACTTCTTGCAGATTTATCCTCCCCCAAAATTAGAAAACAGCTTTACTGTTTTCCCCACCTTGGAAGTTCCTAAATATTACACTAAATTCTGCCTTTTTAGTATATACAGTCCTGTCTCTGGGACTGGCCATTCACTGTATTATGCGATCCAGGAAAAGTAGTAGACTTTCTCTGTGCCTTGATATCTGTGCTTGTAAAAATGGGTCATTATCAGTGCCCTCCTCTGGGATGTGTGCATGTTGTATTGTTGGAACTTCAGAAGAGGCAGCCACCATCTGTTAGAAAGCACCTGGGCAAGTCAGTCCATGTTGCCCCTGGCAAGTAGTCTTCCAAAGTGGGTTGAGAAGAAGGCAGGCTGCCTTGGCTGCAGATAGAAATGTGTATTTTACATTTGAGCTTCTGGTTGTGCAGACTGTCCCTACTCCCTGCCCATTGTCTTGGATCACTTAGACTGAGATTCCCTTGAGACTTCTAGCAACAAGGCAGCTGAGCAGTGGCTGCTTTAGGGTTGGCAGAGGACATACAGCCTCGATACCACCCCAAGGGTCAAAACATGGACCCTGAAGGAGATTCAGCCAAAAGAAGCAATGTCCTCAGACCTCAGAGCTGTCAGTGGACCACAAAATGCCTTGGGTGTGTGTGGCCCAGAGTAGAGGTGTTGTTCCTGCCCCAGGGAGAAAGTTTCTCAAATCAATGGCATGAAGGGAAAGTGTAAGAGTATCAGGGTACTCTTGTGCTGCTAAAACGTGAATCATCTCCCTTCAAACCTGGTCCTATGGTCAAGGCTTCATTGCAGAGGCTTAAATCCTTTACAGAGGCTTCCCTGTTCTTGTCAGTAATTGTAGTCTGCCTTCAGCTGTTTGTTTGTTTGTTTGTTTGTTTGTTTGTTGTGCTGGGGAATTGAACCTAGGGCCTCATGCTTGCTAGGCAAGTGCTCTACCACTAAGCTACACCTTCACCTCCCCTATTCAGCTGTTCTTTTGAATGTTTCCTAAATCTGGGCCTCTTTTATGGTTATTTTTATTTTCATCTGCTCATGATTTTTTTTTTTTTCTCTCCTCCCCAGCTGACAGTTCCATGTGTTCACCATACCTATGCCTCCTTGGATTCCCCACTGAGCTAAGGGAATTATGTTCACTTTATGTTTTAGAGGAAAACTTCAGGAGTATCAAACTTGCCCTATATTTGCTGTCTAATATGTAGAGACTCAGCTTATGGACTTTACTCTTCTTCAAACATAGCACCTTCTATCCCAGCTCTCTCTTCTGTCCAGGTGCTTTCACCAAAAAGCAAGGAGGAAGCCAGGCATGTGGTACACACCCATCATCCCAGTACTTGAGAGGCTGAGTCAAGAGGATCACAGGCTTGCGGCCAGCCTCAGCAACTTAGCAAGACTCTCAGCAACTTAGCGAGACTCTGTTTCAAAATAAAATAGGGCTGTGGAATTGGCTCAGAGGTAGAATGCCCCTGCCATCAATCCTCAGTACCAAAAAACAAAAAACTTTATAAAAACTCTTAAATACAGTCTTAGAGCATACCATCAGGACAATTTTGATGCATTAGTATACATTCACAGTTGTAATCTACCAAACTTCTTTCTTTTCTATGCTCCATTTCTCCATTTTGTCCACAAAATTGCAAGGTATTTTCTCAGATTTCTTGCTAAAATAAAAATTAATCTGGCCCTTGTCTTATTTTCTTCCCTAAAAAAAATCTTTTTTAGAAAGGAAATTAGGTTATTCTGGCATGTTAATGTCTTGTTTTTAGGGAACCTATCCTCCTGATGTCCACTAATCACGTAAGTGTTTAAGAACTGTTATACAAAATACATTCTAGAATGTTGTCGGCAATCATTGATAAACTCGCTGTGAAGATCTATCCCTCTCTTTACCTTTGTTTGCCCATTTTTCTAGAAGCTCATCTTATTTTCTGAGGTGTGTCAGTTGGGTATCCACTGGTCTCCAACTTACTTCATGCACTCTGCTTTTGACTGGGACCTGGATATTCATCTCAAGACTCATTTCCCTTCTTACCAGCCTAATCTTTTAGCTGTTCCTTAATCATATTTTTCTCTATTTAAGAATACCTTATCTTTCAGCCCTTTGGCCAGTATTTATTGTCTACCTGCTGTAAGCAAGGCACTGTGTCCAGCTCTGGGTCATCCTTGTTGGTAAAGTAGACAGAAACATAAGAATCCTGTGGTTCTCTTTTCTTTGGATTGATTTTTTCATGGGAAGTTACCTGATTTGTTCGGGATGTGTGAAGAGAAGAGAGTAGAAAGATGAGGCATCTCCCCCTTTCCCAGAGCATGTCTAGGCATCACAGGAAAACCATAGGCTCTAGACAGCTGGTCAGTCCTTTACTGAGTGTAGAGCCAGTGCCAGAGTCCATCAAGTTCACTAAATTTCTAATAGATATTTCTGTGGGCCTCAGCCTACACTTAAGTACTGAGAGAAGGTGGTGAGTTGTAACTCATGACTTTGGCAAGCCTCCCTAACCCCCAGTAATAGAACCTTGTCTACTTTATCAGTATCATTGTGAAATTCAAGAGATAAAATACATGAAGTGTGAATTATTGAGTGTTCTACAGTTGTAATTGCTTATTGGTGCTATTTATTTGTAACTCAGCATGCATTTACTGATTGTCAGGCATTCTGCCAGACGCTGGGAATATATAAATGAATGTACAGGATTTAGCCCTCAACAATGCTCCCAGTCAAGTAAGACAATGGACCCATGAGCAAGTAATCATAGTATGAAGGTAAATGCAAAGGTTGCTGTACAGAGGATGTAGGCAGCATTGATAGGAGTAGTGATGAGCTCTGTCTGAGAGCAGCCTCTTGTCTGGGATATATCACAGGGTAAGTGATATTAAACTGGGTCTTTAGGATGAGTTGGAGATAGCCAGGCCAGCTAAGAAGCAGAGTCATGGGGTTGTGGGGGATGGGTAACAGCAGATGGCATCATCTGCCATAGCTTTAAGAACAAGAAGTAAATGGAGATGAGCGGTTACACATGGGAAGGACCTTATAAGGCAGCTCTAGAGAGCTCACACTGTATTCTGAAGTTCATTAAAGGATTTTAAGAAGGGGAATATGGAATTCACCTGTTAGAAGGACCATTTTGACAGGACAGGGCAGGACTTGAAAGACAGATTAGTAGTGATTCTTGACATTTTGAAGATGATGGACCCCTTTGAGAATCCAATGAGAAGCTGTGCTCCTCACTTGCAAAATGCTCTTAAAATTTCTGATGAAATTTCTATAGGTGATCTTTGGGAATGGAGAAAATTGTTGTAAAACATTACAGGGAGGTTGGGTACTCACTGCATTGAGAAAATTAATGAAAAAGGAGGTGCTCAAGATGGCATCTCAGTTTCTGATTTGGTTGAATCATCAGGTTTCTGAGTCTGGACCTCAAAGGAATACTCTGGCAAGATATAAGGATTTAGAAGTTACTGGCATTTGCTCAGAAGTTAAAGCAGTTTATGTAATTGAAAGTGCCCAAGGAAAGAATTTAAAGTGAGAGGGTGGAAGAACAAGTCCTTCACTCAGAGTATGAAGAGGAAAGAGCATACAGGCCAGCAAAGTAAAAGGTATCAGAGATCCTTTGTATCTGTTCTGCCTGCTCAAAACAGACACAGCCTAAGGAACAAAGAAAGGTCTTTATCTTAGTGTGGAGGCTCTGTCCCTAGTTGCCCATACCTAGTGAAGCCCGACTGTTGTCTTACACTTGAGCACTACTCCTTAGCAAGAAATGAGCTCCGCTGGGTGCCTTACAGACTCTTCACTCCTGTCAAGGTCGATGCTTCTGTAGAGAGGGCAGGCTTGCTGGCACAGGTGACCCAGAAGCGCTTGGGATGGAAATCTCCTTGGCCTGTCTGCTCTTTCATTCTCTGCAGCCCTCAGAATGGCATCTTCAGAGGTGTCTTGGAGAAAGGCTGGGGTTTACTTCCAGTCGGTCATAATTGGTCTAAGCTCTGTCACTGATGCTGTATGATCTTGAGCAAGTGACTTGAAGTCCTTAACTTTCAATCTTCTCTCATCTATAACACAGGAATAACAGTACCCATCTTATAGGTTGTTAGAATGATTAGAGGTAATCATTTGTGTAAAGCAGTGACATTAAATGGGTGTAGGTTTGTGCTCAGCATAAGGTAGGAAGCCTGCTTAGGAGGTAGAGAGCAGTTCACCACTCAAGGGGTAACGGACTTGGTTTCTACCCATCAGGGATTTTGTAAAGGAGATTCTTGCTGTGGGTCACTGGATTATATAGCCTCCAAGGGCCCTGTCAGCTGTTTGTTTTCCAAAGTTCTAAAAGCTCTCAACTCCACATCAGAACAAGTAATGTATGTAGAAGTAGGGTTTAAGCTGGGCTTTGGGGTTACTGAGGAAGGAGAAAAAGAACAGATATTCTAAGCAGGGGGCATAACTTGAGCAGAGGCACACAGCTGGGACAAATGTGAAGGGAGTGTGGGGATCATCTGCCAGCTCATCGCCTGATCTCGACCACGTTCTTCAGTTCCTTGAACCCCACCCACACCCACTCCAGGAGTTCCACTTGTGGCTGGCTTTGGGTGGTGGGCCCCAATCCTCAGGTGGAGAAGGCAATAAATTAGTGATAACAGTAAACAAGTCGCCCAGCCAGGGATGCCGCTGGCTGCTTATAAGTAACTGTTATAAACATCGAGTGTCTGGGGCTGTCAGAAATGCAAGCGAGCACTCTGAGTGCTTCTTGTATGTACAATTAAAACAATAAAACACGGCAGAAACGTGGCCAGAGCAGACTGTAAATCAGCTTTTCTTCTTAGCTCCGAGTGGCAGCTGAATAAAGATGAGTTTTGCAGAAGATGGGTAGGCATAGGGCCCTTCTGGGGGTAGAGGACCTAGCTTGCCAGGTCGAGCTCCTGGGGCCAAGCCCACTCATCCAACAGCCCTCTGCCCATACCTCCAGGGGCTGCAAGCCCTGGCCTGCTCCAGCTGACCTCCCCATCTCTTATCTTCAGATGGGGGACAGGACGGTGCAAGCTGGCGCATCACAAACCAGTGGACAAGTGCCCTGGAGTTCAGAAGGTGGCTAGGAGTTCCTGCTGGTGGTAATGGAACTGCTCTGTACTGTAACATTTCTTCCCCTGCCCAGGACATGCTCTGGAGTGGTCCCATCTGATGAGCTTATCTACTCAATATAAGTTAACTACCCAGTATATAAGTTAACTGCTGCATGCCCATCTTTACCCAGGCATGGCAGAGAGAATGTATGCCCCTGGAGAGCACAAACTGAGATGAGAATACTGAGGTTGACAAGTAAATAGGAATATCTCAGTGAGCTTTTTAACACAGATTCCTGGGCCTCACCCCCAGAGATTTAGTTGGTCTCCAGTAGACCAGAAATTTCGCATTTCTGCCAGGCTCCTGTTCTTTGAGTAGGACAGTCTAGAATATAAGTTGCAGTCTTGTGCTGGAACTGCTTACAAACCTCATGTGAGTCTCTGCTTTCCTAGAAGAGACTTTATTTTGCCACTTTGAGCTTCATTCCTAGAGAGGCTGTGTGCTTAAGCCATGGCATCATGGATGTGCAGAACACTTAATAGCTGTGGCACCTGGAGCAGTTTTCTGTGGTTCTCAGAGGTTCTGTCTCCTTTTTATAAAATAAAGTTTAATAGGTGAGTCATAGATGGTATATTTTATCCTTCACCTGAAACTTAGAACATAGAAAGAATTTAGTTAATGTAAGCCTGTGTTGTTTTTCATCACCATTATCCTCATCATACTCTTCTGGAACTTCATTCAGCATCTTTGACATGGCCTTCCAAATGCTCTTTCATGGTGGCAAACGATTATCCTCAAAGAGCCAACTATTAAGTAGAGTCCGAGGAATGGCTTGGCCATTACCTCACTATGGCAAGTTTTTCCCTCTCTGAGCTGGTTTTCTCACCTGTACAGAATAATATTTATTATAACCACAGCTCATTATAAGAATCAATTAAAATACTTAAGACAGTACTTGAGAAAATACAAGGCACCATGCAAATATAAGTTGCTACCAAGAATAGCAATTAATAATAATAAAGATTGGGGCATGACCAAAACAATATTTAACAAGGGTCAGTCAGAGCTGGGATGGTCAGAACTCAGAAAGAAGAATCTCTGGCTGACGTACAAGGAAATAAAATAGTACTTGAGCCTGCAAGTCTAGGAAGGTTTTAGGTTTCCTCTATGGAGGGTTGGTAGGTGGACATGGATGGATGTGTATAGAGAATGGGTGTGCTATGTCTAGAACTCTCAGAGGCAGGAAACAGAAAAGTTAGGTTCCTGGCTGATTAAGTGAACTTGTGCAATATCCATAGCACATTTGTTTTAGAGAGTGATAAGGTAATGCAGCATTAGAAGCTGGGCATGATGGTGCACATCTGTAATCCCAGTACTTGGGAGGTTGAGACAGGGAGATGGCAGGTTAAAAGCCAGCCTCAGCAGCTTAGTGAGACTCTCAGCAACTTAGTGAGACTTTGTTTCAAAATAAAAAACAAAAAAGGGCCAGGAGTTTAGCTTGGAGGTAGAATGTCCCTGGGTTCAATCCCCAGTACCAAAAAGAAAAAAGACGCAACATTAGTAGACTAGCGCCAGATCAAGATGCTTGGATTTTGACCTCGAGACAGAGAGGAACCTCAGCGGTCCTAGAGGAGAACGTGCTGCATGTCTGACTCCTTCCAGGGTTGAGAAGCAAGGGAAGTGGTAATGAGGCCATGACAATGACCATAGCTGCAGTGGCAGCAGGGAGCACTTTTTGATTCTGTGTGTTCATGGCAACCCATGAGGTAGGCACTAAAGGAGACTGAGGCAGGGCAGCTATGTCAAATACCAGCAGAACTGTCCCCTGCTCTTGGATAGGACCCAGTGACCATATCAGCCTGCATGTTGCCCTTGCAAAGTCTCCCAAGGACCTCTGACTTACCAGAGGTTTAGTAAACCACCAAGCCAAAAACTATTTGGGCAAGTTATTTTTTATTTATTTATTTATTTATTTATTTATTTATTTGCGGTACTGGGGATTGAACTCAGGGGCGTTCTACCTCCGAGCTACACCCCCAGCCCTATTTTTTATTCTTTATTTTGAAACCGGGTCTCACTAAGTTGTGGAGTGCCTCACTAAGTAGCTGAGGCTGGCCGCCAACCTGGATCCTCCAGTCTCAGCCTCCTGAATGCTGGGATCACAAGTGTGCGCCACTATGCCGGGCTTGGGCAAGTTATTTTTAACAACATCCCCGCCTGTTCCTCATCCTTGTCCAGGCCTTCTTAGAGCCTTGTCGCACCTTCAGGGCCAGTGGTTCTACTTGTCATTTCTCAGCAGTGCCAACCCACCATAGAGTCCCCAGCATGGACAATGCACTCTCCTCCATCAGGCATTTGGGCCAACTTCAAGATTAAATGTATCAGCCAGTTAGGTTAATTGTTTCCATCCGTTTAGTCCTCCAAACATATATGTGTATCCTAGGAGAGGGAGATAGACTAGTTGACATGTTTTATTAAAAAGAATAAATTTGATGCATTTATAAAAATAAGAAAAAGTGTGATGGGGTGGCAAAGAATTCGTTCTGTGATTTTTAACTGATTTACATATTTTGTGTATAAATATTTTTTCATCAAAAGTTCCAAATCAGGGATGGGTCCCACACACCACACAAAATATATTAGAGACATTTATATGGATAGCAGGAAGGGAGACAGAGGGCTGAAATTTTCCAGGCACCCAGTGATTGATGGGGGCTGAGGCTCCCCCTGACGCTTTATTGAGTTTCCGATGATTATCTCTCGCTGAGACATTTTTTACAGATGACGGTCGAGCTGTCACAATGGACCATGGGGGAAAAAAAACCCAACAATAATAACACTTTAATCTTTTTACTGCACTGCTCCCTAGTATCTCAGATTCATCTTCCCTGACGCACGCAGTTCATTATTCTGCCCCTCCCTGGATGGGAAATAAAGGAAAATAAATATATATGTAGACACACTTACCCACATACATACACACACACAGAGTATATAAAAGCGACCACCTCAGAACCAGAGAGGGGCAGAATTTATTGTTCTTTTTGCAAGTGTTGAGGTTTATTAGTAGAGATGCTAGGTTGGCTTGGAATTGGCTATTAATTACAGCATTTTGTATTTGTTTTTTATTGCAAGTTTTTAACATCTTGAAGAAAAGGCAGAGGAGAGGCAAGCAGGTGCAGAAATGGGGAGCACTGAGGGACCAAGTTAGACTAACCAGGTAGCAAAGCTACTAAGAGGAAGAGAGGGCAAGCTCCTTCCTTACCGTCGGCCTGTCCCAGAGGATCCCTGGAGCTGAAAGAATACTGCTTTGGTTAGGATGAAGGTTAGGTATGGGTAGCTATAGGACAAATCAAAGGAGTCTAGATACCTCTGAGCCTGTTGCTACTTTGAGAGTTAGCAGAGGTGGGAAGTAGAAGTTCAAACAGAGTTTTGATGGATCTATAAATAACAGTAGCAGATTCTTAAGAGTTTGCTCAACTTTTCAGTTTGATGATGTGAAGGTGAGGCACAGGCTCTGGAAAGCCACACCTGGCTGTGTGGTCAGAGGAGGGGTTCTGGGCCAAAGAGGAAGCCACACTGACTCTCTAGCACCCTTTTTCTTCCAGGGCATTAACAACCCTCCCAGGCTCCTCTTCCATTTCATGAGAGTGAGACAAGATGGGCATGGGGGTCTCTTCATGTGTTTCCAGTAGAAACACTTCTGACCCAGTGATCCCCTTAATTCATCCAACCTCTTCTGAGCTCCTACTCTGTGCCAGCTCCCATGCTGTACTAGAATGGTGTGATGATGGGGTGAACAGGATCATCTTCTTAAAGAGAAAACTTTTAGTCCAAGGGCAGAGAGCATGGTACGTACCTATGAGAACCATTTTTGAGCAGGGGCTGGTCCTCCAGCCATAGGCCAGCCTCAGTGACCATAAGTGCCTTCCCTAAATGAAGGAAAAGGAAATCTAGAAGATACAATGTCTGCCTTTAAGAACCTATTTTCTCTTTGAGAGGACAACGCCAATACCCATTCACTCAAGTAATATTTATCAAGCACCCACCATATGCAGAGTATATGCATGAAAGAATCTAAGAACACACAAGACTGTAAGAGAAAATATCCACTAATCTGATGTAAACTAGATGTTATTAGAACACAAAGAGGAAAAGGAAGATCATGGAATCAGGCTGTTTGAATCAGGAAGTGCAGGTAACATGTAAACAAAGGAAGGCATAATGAAGCCAATACCTTCACATAGAAGGAGTTAAACAAACTAAGCCATTGACTACTAATGTGACTTTATTATTTGGCAGGGGGCCGGGGATGCTGGAGATTGAACCCAGGGGCATTCTACTTCCAAGCTACACCCTCAGCTTAATTTTATTCATTTATTTTGAGACAGGGTCTCACTAAGTTGCAGAGGGCCTCACTAAGTTCCTCAGGCTAGCTACAAACCTACAATCCTCCTGTCTCAGCCTCCCAAGTACTGGGATTACAACAAGCATGTGCCACCACACCTAGCCTAATGTGACTTTATACAAATTACATAAATTCTCTAAATCTTGATTTCTTCATTTACTAAATAGGAATAATAATATGGTGGCCTAGTATCGTTCTTGGGAGGAGAGTAGTTGTAAAGTGGCACATAATAAGTGTTCAATAAATGGAAACCAATATTTTCTTACTTCAAGAACTAAATATAGCCGGGCGTGGTGGCGCATGCTTGTAATCCCAGCATTCGGGAGGCTGAGACCGGAGGACCCGGGTTCGAGGCCAGCCTCAGCTACCTAGGGAGGCACTCCGCAATTTAGTGAGACTCTTTTTCAAAATAAAGAATAAAAAATAGGGCTGGGGGTGTAGCTTGGAGGTAGAATGCCCCTGAGTTCAATCCCCAGTACCACAAAAAAAAAAAAAAAAGAGTTAAATATTAGTTATCTGAATATTAGAGGAAGACTCATTAGTCTTGGGAGTTTAGCCTTTCGGACTCACCTGTGACCCTTCATTCGGTATGAAATGGGCTTCTGCCATTGCCATTCTCTAGTTAGAATGGTGTTAGAGATGATTCTAGCCAATTATGATGGATCAGGAAGAGGAAAGAGCAAATACTAAGTTTATTACCATTTATTGAATCTTTGCTACATGCCAGACAATAGGCTCAGCTCCTATACATTTGTAAATATAACAGCTTTATTGAGATTTAATTCACATATAAATCACTGGTTTCTAGTATGTTCACAAGAGTTGTGCAACCATCACCACAATCAATTTTAGAACATTTTCATTGCCTCATGAAGAAACTTCATATCCATTATCAATCATTCTCCATTTCCTCTCAACTACCCCCAGTCCCTGGCAACTTCGTAACCTACTTTCTATCTCTATAGATTTGCCTAAGCTGGACATTCCATATAAATGAAACTGTAGGACATATGATCATTTGTGATGACTTGTTTCACTTAGCATAATGTTTTACCCATATTATGGTGTCAGTACTTCATTCCTTTTTATGGCTGAATAATACTCTATTGTATAGATATACCACATTTTGTTTATCCATTCATCAATCGAAGGACATTTGGGTTGTTTCTGCTTTTGGCTATTATAATAATGCCTCTGAGTATTTGTGCACATGCTTTTTGTGTGGACATCATGTTTTCACTTTTCTTTAAAATAGGAGTAGAATTTCTGGGTCATGTAGTAGCTCTATGTTTTTAACCTTTGGAGGACATGACAGACTGTTTTCAGCACTTAACTTTCCCACCCACTATGTATAAGGGTTCCAGTTCCTCTACATCCTAACAAACACTTATTATAAAGTGGTGTTTCATTGTAGTTTTTATTTACATTTTTCTGATGGCCGGTGAGCATCTTTTCATTGTAAGCATTCTTCTGGGCCATTTGTGTGTCTTAGAGAAATGTCTATTCAAGATCCTTTGTTCATTTTTAAACTGGGTTTGCTATGGAATCTTATGAGGTAGGAGATATTATTTCAGTTTGCAGATGAAGAAACTGAATCTCAGAGATATTAAGTATTCTGACCAAAGTCACATAGTGAGATTTGCTTCCCAGTCTAACTCCAAGCCCCATGCCCTCTCTACTACATGCTGCTGCTCACTGAGGATTCATGGTAGGATCACAGGATCCTCTTAGGGGGGCTTGGACCAACAGGAAGATAGCAAGGAAGGGAGGAGTTGAAAATCTGGATAAATTCACCACGGCAGGTAGGAGAGGCTTCTGAAAGTCAAGTCAGAGGAGTTTAGATATGTTGCAGGTTCCAAGATAGGGGAAGACGTGTTAATTTTAAAATGTCATTTTCTAGGTACCAGTTTATCCCTGTGCTTCTTACTATATAGCATCATCTCAAATTTTCACAGCAACTCAGTCAGTGTACATTACTTTACCAGTGAGAATTTGTGGCCCAGGAAGATAAGTAATGTTCCAGAGTAGGAAATTAAGATTAAGATCCAGGTCTCTTATGCTCACAATGATGAATTATCCCCTTTCAGAGATACTCTGTAAAAGAGAGATTATTTTTATACTATTTTTTTTTTTTTGCGGTACTGGGGATTGAACCCAGGGGCATTCTACCTCTGAGCTACACCCCCAGCCCTATTTTTTATTCTTTATTTTGAAACCGAGTCTCACTAAGTTTCAGAGTGCCTCACTAGGTAGCTGAGGCTGGCCTCGAACCCGGATCCTCTGGTCTCAGCCTCCCGAATGCTGGGATTACAAGCGTGCGCCACCGCGCCCGGCTTATTTTTATACTATTTATAGCATTTACAAGCTCTTGGAGGCAACCCCATACTCCCGTTCTCTATCCCCATGGCCCAGCCCATGACTTAATGTCATGAGTGAATAAGGAGACAGACTAGAATATGTGGTGTCGAAGGACTTAATTCCAACTGGGGATTCTGAGAGAGAGAGAAGATATGAGTGAGGTATTGGGTGATGCCTGGAGACTAACCTTCCAAACATGGGCTTTGGGGAGAGCATTCTGGTGCCTGGGTGTTCTCAGCTTCTGTTATGATTTGGATTTAAAATGTTCCCTCAAGCCCCAGATGTGGTTGCTCACACCTGTCAGTACTTGGGAGGCTGAGACAGGAGGATTGCAGGTTCGAGGACAGCCCTAGCAAGTAGTGAGACTCTCATTAATCTAGCAAGGCCCTGTTTCAAAATAAAATAGGGCTGGGAGTATAGCTCAGAGGTAGAATGCCCCTGGATTTAATCCCTAGTACCAAAAAATGAAATAAAATGTCCCCCTAAACCTCACATATTGCTAAGATAGCCAGGTTCTAAGGTAGAGAGTAGCTGGAGGAGGTGGGCCACTGGTGGCATGGCCTTGGGGACTTAGTCTGTCCCTGTCCTGTTCCTCTCACTCTTTCTGTTTCTCGGCTGCCATGAGGTGAGAGCAGCTTTTCCTCTGTCACGCCTAAAACATTTTGAACCTCTAAACCATGAGCCAGTAAACTTTTCTTCCTCTCTGTTGTGTTTGTCAGGTATTGTAGAGTCAGTGACAGAAAAGCTAAAACATCCTAACATCCTCTCTGGAGCATGACCACATAGGGTGGGTTTTGCCAGCCCTGCGTCCTTCTGTTCTTCATAGGAGCATCAAGGTGGTAAGGAGCCTCTGAGACCATCTAGGCTAGTGGCTCTCAGATCATTCTCAGGAGCTCCGCAGTGGGCTTTGTAAATGTGCCTAATGACTCTGACTGGGTCTCTAGAATTGATGTTTTTTAACCAGTTATATTGGTGTTTTTGTCCCTCCTAAAGCTTGAGAGCCATTGATATAGAAAACTTTTCAACTTTAAAAACAAGGAGTTTGGCGCAGAGGAATTGAACCACATATCAAGGTAGTGAGAGAGCTAGTCTTGAACCCAATTCTCCTGTTTCCTAGTCTATTCTTACTGATCCTATGCCACTTAATTCGCTAATAAAAACCATTACATGTCTATAGCTTTTATTCTAAGTTCAAACCCCCAATGGGTCAGGTCTCTACTGTCTGGACAACCTCATTTCTGCTCACTGCTTCACCTACCTTAACTTGGTGTTCCAAACTCACTAACAGGTTTTTACCCTCACTAATGCAGTTTTTACCCTCTTGCCTTTGCAGATACCACTCATCTCCCTGAATGCCCTTTCCCCCCACTACCTGGCAAGCTTCCCCTGGTCCTCAGGACAATCCTGGGTTATGCCTCCCCCAGGGCTTTCCTGGGAGAGGAGAACTTAAATTGGGTTTTAAAGAATAGGCAGGATTTGAAGACGGAGAGGGCCTTCTGGACTGGAAGGAAGTGAAGGACCTGACCCTCTCCAGGGACGTCTCCTATTGACCCCTCTTGCCTGGCTAAAGGCAAGTGCGAGAGGCAGAACTGACAGCTCCCACTGAGGCTGAGGAGACAGTCTGATGACCCTGGCAGTAGGATGGCTGTTTCTCAGGTTATGGTGGAATTTAGTGATAATAGATAAATAAATAAAATACCATAAAAAGGCCATTTCTCTCTAGTAGTATGGATTCCCAGAAGAAAATTAATTGGTGTACACTATACAGAAGCTCTATACACTTTTTCTGTTTGAAGGTGGTGGAAAGGAGGAAAAATGATGCAATGAACTAACTTTGCGTGATGGGGAATCTGAGGCCCTTCTGGGTTTCCAAAAACTCCTCCCCAGCCCCCACACATTGTAGATGGATGCCTGAGCAGTGGCAAGAGGGGGCAAGTGCTCTGATTCTAACTGTAGAGCTAATGATGCCTAGAGTGGGAAGAAGCTGAGGTCCCAGAGGTTTCTTAGATCATAGAGATTCTTTTTTTTTTTTAAGAGACTCTTGATCAGAACTTGCCTAGTCCCTGAGCTTCATGTCATATCAGCTGGCCCTAAGTTAGGCCAGACTTGAACCCAGGGGAATTGGCAGAAGCTGTGCAGTATGGAAGACAGAGCAGAAACCCAGGCAGGCTTGGGATCTAGTCCCAATCCATCACCGACCAGTAGTGAGTGTCAGGGCAGACCTCCATTTCCTCATCTGATATTTGGCCTCTCTGCCCTTAGTGGCTTGTAATGAGGGTGAGGACATGCTCACCCTAAAGTGTTGTTTAAGCTATAAAGTGCTGTAAGGGTTATTCTGTATTTGTATTATTAGTCAGGTTTCCTCTGATAGAGACATGCTCACATCTTTGAAGGCAAGGGCAGTGCTAGACAGTTAATGTTAGTGGCCAGTAGAGGCTGAGCCTGAGGGAGAGGTCCTCATAGCTCAGCTCACCTTTCCTCTGCACAAGTGAGCAGTAGATAAAGCTTTTGTTATCTGGAGACCAATCATATTGCCTCTTATACCCTTTTTCCAAATCTCCCCCAGTAGACTTAGCAATGTGAGAACAGGAGCCATAGTGGATTCATACCTGGATCCTCAGTGCTTACCTAGCCCAAGGGAAAAAGCAAAAAAAAAAAAATTTTTTTTTTCTTTTTAGTACTAGGGATTGAACCCAGGGGCATTCTACACCCCAGCCGTGTTTTTTATTCTTTATTTGAAAGAGTCTTGCTGAGTTGCAGAGGGCCTCACTAAGTAGCTGAGGCTGGCTGGTACTAGGGATTAAACCCAGGGGCATTCTACCTCCAAGCTCTACCCCCAGTCCTATTTTTAATTCTTTATTTTGAAACAGGGTCTCACTAAGTTGCAGAGGGCCTCACTAAGTAGCTGAGGCTGGCCTCGAACCTGGATCCTCCTGTCTCAGCCTCCCAAGTACTGGGATTACAAGTGTGCGCCACCACACCCGGCTAAGGGAAAAAGCAATATTAATAAATATTTGTAGTAATGTTTTAAAAGCCTATTATCAGACTTGATTCTCATAATATTGAAGTATCCAATATTCCTAAAATTATTGCTGACCGTACCCATTTTCACAGATGGAAAAATTTGGTAAATGGCAGAGCTAAGATTCACACTTCATGACACCTTTACTTAAAAAACTTTCTTGTCATGGGAGACAGTGTCATGAGTGTCCAGGGCTACGTGGAGGGTATCAGGGACTCTCTTCTACCTCTGTTGACTCCTTGGCACTGGTGAAGCCAGGGACTCATGCAGGTTATACATCAGGGCACAGACCTGCCACAGGCTCCCAGACTGACCCTGGCCATAGCACCTAGCCATAGACTTCTCAACATCAAAGGTACAAGTGAGGGCAGAATGACCCCTGTAGTCGGAGGGGTGTAGGACCCCTGAAGAGACAGGAATGACAGGCCAGAGAGGCAGGAGCCTGAGCTTGTCTCCCTCCGTTCTGGAGATAGGCTAGAAGATGTCTTTGTTGGGAAGGAGGTGGTTCACTGGCTGAGGACCGGCTGTAAACAAGGGGCCTCAGAGGACCTGGAGGCCAGCTGCTGAGACAGGCTTGGGTGAATCCTGTTTGCCTTCTCTTCCTCAGAGAGGGTAGGTGAGTATGTGTGTTTGAGGGGGTGCTGCTTCTTTCCTTCCACCTCCTTTCCAGGAACTTCAGCCACCTTTTGTGGCTTGAGAAGAGTATAAGATCTAGTGAGCAGGGGCTTTAGCAAGTTAGGAGCTGGGACAGGGCTCCTAACACTGGGTTATGTAGGGAAAAAACTTAATGCTAAGAGCATGAAATATGGGCCCTACTCAACTGGGCTGGGTCCCAGGTCTGCCGTGAATCATGTCTTCCTTCTGAACTTCAATGTCCTCCCCTATAAAAGGGAGCATAGTCTTATTTTCATAAGGTTACTCTGAAGTTAAAAAAGAAAAGGAAACTGCTTTACAGATTATAATGCACTATTCCCTTCCAAAGCGTATTCTATAGAACACCAATACTGCAAAATTTTAATAATACTGCAAAATTTTAATAAGAGTTTGGTGAAAAGAAGCCATCAGATGAGAAACTGCTGAGTGACAACAAATGAAGCTCATGGTTTTTACCTCAACCCTACATTCTCATGCTCCCTGTGCCTGTGCCTTTCCGAGAGGAAGAGTATGTGCAAGATTCCCCAAAGGAATCCCCCCCCCTTTTTTTTTCTTTTCACAAAGAGAATATACTTTTGGAAGCTCAAGACTAGCCAGACAGGATACTAGCTAACATTTACTGAGAAGTACTATATGCCAGACACTGTACCAGATCCCTTTATTCAAAGTGTCTGTTAATCCTCACAACATCTCCTGAAGGGGTTACTGTTATTATCTCCACTTACAGACAAAAGAACTTGTTACAGAGAAGTTAGGTAAATTGTGCAAGATTACACAGTCAGAAAATTTAGAACTGGGATGCAAGTTTTCTGGCTCCAGAGCTTGTTTATTTAATAACCACACTGTACTGCTTCCACTGAATACTTATGGACTGGTATTATTATTATTCCAAAACCAAAAATGAATACTATTGTTTATGTATGTTATGCAGGTTGAATATCCCTTATCTGAAATGCTTGGGACCAGAAGTATTTCAAATGTTGGTGTTTCTGGAATTTTGAAACATTTGCATAGATTTTTACCAGTCAAACATCTCTAATCCAAAAATCTGAGATCCAGATGCTCCAAAATCAGAACCTCTTGTGTGTGTATGGGGGTGGGGGAGTGCCAGAGAATAGAACCCAGGGACATTTTACCTCTGAGCTACACCCTCAACCCTATTTTATTTTGAAACAGGGTCTCACTAAGTTGTGGAGGGCCTCACTAAGTTGCTGGTGCTGGCTGTGGACCTGTGATCTTCCTATCTCAATCTCCCAAGTACTGGGATTACAAGCGTGCGCCACCACACCCAGATAGAATCTTTTTTAAATATGCTTTTATTGGTGAATTGAAATTATATAGCATAGCAAGATTCAATGTGATAGACATACATATATACAAAACTTGATATGATTCTCTCCAGATCTTATCCCCTTGTACATGTTAGTGAGATTGGAAGTGATCCCTTTATATGTGGACATAGCCCAAAATCAGAAACTTTCTGAGCATCATGTCCACACACACTCAAAAAAATTTTGCTTTTCAGAGCATTTTAGATTTCCAGTGTTTTGGATTAGGGACCCTCAACCTGTGTTCATTTATTGATTCAACAAGTATTTGTGGCTAGACACTGCTGAGCTTTGAAGATAGTCACACTGCCTGTCCTCATTGGGCTTTTGGTGTAGCAAGGAAACAGTCATGTAAGCAAGTAGTTGCAATAGACTATAATAAACACTGTAATTGGGAAATGCCCAAGGTGCTAAAGAGCTCTTAGAAACACTAACTACCTCAAACTTAGGAGGAATCACCAAAGGAAATTACTTCTAATTAGAGATCTAAAAATAAATTAGAAGCCGGGCATGGTGGCTTGTAATCCCAGTACTTGGGAGGCTAAGACTGGAGGATCTAGGTTCGCAGCCAGTCTCAGCTACTTAGTGAGGCTCTCTGCAACTTAGTGAGACCCTGTTTCAAAATAAAGAATAAAAAATAGGGAGAAAAAATAGGGCTGGGGGTGGAGCTCAGAGGTAGAATGCCCCCCTGTGTTCAATCCCCAGTACCACAGTAGGTATATAGATGGATGGATGGATAGATAGATAGATAGATAGATAGATAGATAACTAGGCATGGTGGTGCATGCTTGTAATCCCAGCATTTGGGAAGCTGAGGCTGGAGGATCCGGTTTGCAGCCAGCCTCAGCTACCTAGTGAGACATTCTGCAACTTAGTGAGACCCTGTTTCAAAATAAAGAATAAAAAATAGGACTGGGGATATAGCTCGGAGGTAGAATGCCCCTGAGTTCAATCCCCAATACTGTAAATAATAATTAATAATAATAATAATAATAATAATAATAATAAATAAATAAATAAATAAATAAAAATTAGAGGACCAGGTGTGGTGGCGCATACTTGTACTCTCAGTGCTTGGGAGGCTGAGACATCAGGATCAAAGATTCAAAGCCAGCCTCAGCAACTTAGTAAGGCCCTCCACAACTTAGTAAGACCCTGTTTCAAAGTAAAAACTAAAATAGTTTTGGGGGTGTGGAATGCCCCTGAGTTCTATCCCCAATAATGATAATAATAATAATAATAGTAGTAGTAGTAGTAGTAGTAGTAGTAGTAGTACTAAATGAATAAATAAAAAATTAGAGTTGACTAGCTAAAGGTTTGGGGGAGGGGCAATGTCCCAAGTAGTAGAATAGTGTTTTCAAAAGCTCAGAGGCAAGAAAGAGCATTAGGAAGGAGCCAGTGAGAGGTGAGACCACAGAGGGGAGCAGGAGTCCTTCTCAATGGACATTTCTTGTTAGCTGGGCTATGATGCTGGTACTTGGCTGACATTTGAACCAAAATAGTCCCAGCTGTATTTCTTAAGGCCATCCTTTTTGTGGTAAGCACCTTGTGTATAGCTCTCTCATTGTACTTCTGAAAAGATGCTATAAATCTGCTCAGTGGTCTGATTCTTACATTAGGCAGTTAACTTCTTAAAGTCAGGAACTGCCTTATTCTTTATTATATCTCCAGAAGCCACCACCTTTCATTGGAGCTCATTACACATTGTTTGTTGAATGAGTGATGGGTTTTCTTTGTAAAATGGATTACGCCCTTCTTGCTTTCTTGAGCCAACTATCACTTTTCCTCAGGTTCATCATTATATCCAGTAGTTAATGTC
>PVLC010025013.1:0-24078 GCA_004027655.1 Graphiurus murinus
TTTTTTTTTTTTTTGTGGTACTGGGAGTTGAACTCAGGGGCATTCTACCTCCGAGCTATACCCCCAGACCTATTTTTTATTCTTTATTTTGAAACCGAGTCTCACTAAATTGCGTAGTGCCTCAGTAGGTAGCTGAGGCTGGCCGCGAACCCGGATCCTCTGGTCTCAGCCTCCCGAATGCTGGGATTACAAGCGTGCGCCATCACGCCCAGCTCCATTCTTAACATTCTTAAGCATCAAATATCCACTTGTTTTTAACAATTCCCAGGAAATATGCGGCCTACAATGTGGTCTGAGTCAGTCTGTGTCACTAAATTACCTTTGAAATTCCTTCCAATTCTAAGCTCCTTGATCTAAGAATAAATTTGAGGTGATCCAAGCCATCACAAATCTACTTCTCCTTCACCCAGTAAACTGCTGTAATCCAGGCAGGAGGGGATGTGCCTTCGTTAGCTTATAACAAAAATAGTTCCCAAGAAGTAGAGTGTGTGGAGCGAGAGGCCGCTCAGCACCCAGCTCCCTGCACAAACTATATTAAAAAGACCTCAAGGCAGGACCGGCCAGTGAGGAAAACTTTGTTTTAGGACTCGGGAAAGCCGAGTTATCCAGTCTCTAGTTTGTCCTTAATTAGCCCAGGCTTGGTAAGCAGTCACCGTTCCTATAGTAGGATAGCAAGATGGACTAGCATCTCCAGGATCCCTTCTAGCTCTGGCATTCCGCTGTGCAGAAGTCAGAGTGGCTTAAAGCAACCCTCTCTCTCCAAACAGGAGTAAAACTAACCACCTACTCCAAGCTCTGGAGCCTCTCCTCGCAAGATGGAACAGCAATTCTTAGTCGAGTCACCCGTACCCCTACGAGTGCCTAATAGCAGGCAGGGCTGTTTAAAATCACACCCGCCTCCCTTTAGAAGGAAGTGCTCCAAGTTCCTCAGGTGTGGGAAGACTGGCGAGAGCGCTCTCGCGGAGCTCAGGTGCGGACCTTGGGTCTCCCTTTCCAAACAAGGAGGAGCTGCAGGATCGCGGGAGCCGGGTGCGGGAGCCCGCCGCTCGCTCACTCACCCACAGGCTGCTGAAGTAGTCCAGCCCGCGGCAGATGAGCGCGCCCGCGTGCGCCAGCAGCACCTGCACGCCCAGGTAGCTGCCGAGGCAGTAGAGGCCATAGAGCAGCGGGCCGCCGGCGCCCAGCACCAGCAGCAGGCGGCGGCGGCGCAGCGCCTGCTCGCCCAGGGCCTCCACGCCGTAGTCGGCGAAGCAGAGCGGCAGCAGCAGCGCGGCCAGCACGATGGGCGTGTGCGCGCGGTGCAGGCGCCGCAGCCAGTGGCGGCCCAGGCGCGTCAGCGAGCTCTTGAAGGGGTGCAGGAAGGTGCCGCACAGCACGGCCCAGAGCAGCGGCCGTAGGAAGGCCTCCAGGATGAAGTAGACCAGCACGGCGGCGCCGCAGCACAGGCACACGAACAGCACGGCCCCCGTGTTGTAGAAGGCCTGCTTAATGGGCTTGTCGAAGCGCAGCGCCAGCGCCGCCGTCCGCGGGGTCTCGCCGCCGCCCGGCCCGGCAGCGCGGGGGGCCCGGGGCTCCAGCTGGGGGGAGCCCCGCGGGCCGGGCGCCTCGGCAGGACGGCCTCGGTCGGCCATCGCGCCTCCGCTGCTGTGGCCGCCGCCGCCGAGGCGGAGCCGCGGGCGGGTGCGGGGCGCCGCGCGGCCTTGTGGGAGCCGTAGCGCCGGCCGGGAGCACGCGGGCGCGAGAAACTACCAGTCCCAGCGCACCTGGCGAGGCCCCGCCCCCGCGGGCCCGCCGCCCATTGGTCCCCGCAGCCCGAGGAGTCTGCGCCCTACGGAAAAAAAGTTTCAAAAGCGCTCGGCCCTCATTGGTGGACATCAACTTAGAGTTCCGCCCCCAGCGCTTCCAAACCACCGATCAATAGAATATTGTCTTTTTTTTTTTTTCCTTCGGTGCATTGTAATCATACATCTTTGTTAGGTACAAGCTGGTAAAGGCATACATGCACACATTTCTCATTTAACCCTTCCCCAATTCCTGCCCCACTCCCTTGCCCTCCCTCCTTCTCAAGTTCAGTTTAGTGATTGATGTGTTTGTGAAAGTACATCTGGTGCACTAAGGAGTCTTCATTCTTACACTTAGAAATACAACATGGTCAAAGAAGCGTAGCCTAAAAAGACTGAATATATTCTTCTATTTTAAGCACTATTATCCAAAGATTGCTGCCCAGATTGTTTTGCTGATACACTTAATAAACTCTTTTAAAACCTTGACTCCGATGTATGTTTTTGGTTTTGGTTTTGAACCCAGGGGCGTTCTGAACACCCTCTTTATTTTTTATTTTGAAACAGGGTCTCCTTAGGTTGCTGAGGGTCTTTCTAAGTTACTGAAGCTGTCCTTGAACCTGCCATCCTCCTGTCTCAGCTTATCAAGTACTGGGATTACAGGTGTGTGCCACTACACCTGCTGTTCCAATGTATTTGATAGGATTCTGTGAGAGTGTGTGCAGTGCTGGGGATTGAACCCTAGAGGCATTACTACTGAGCTAAATCTTCAGCCCCCCTCCCTTTTTAATTTTTTTTTTAATTATTTAATTTTGAGATGGAATCTCGTTGAACTGGCCAGGATGGCCTCGAATTTGAGATCCTCCTACCTTAGCCTCCAGAGTCGCTGGAATTACTTGCAGCTTTGACCGGATTTTAATAATGATTACATGCGGCAAGCCCTGTGCTAAGCCGCCTTACCTCTGTTGTTGTTGGCAGGTAGAAGATAGGAATAGTCCGCAGCCCCTCAATCCATGCTTTTCTGCATGGAAAGCATTCAAACAGGAGGCACCAGCTAGGGAACGTAAGAAGTTTATTCAGAGAAGTGATGGCGATGGCGCCGCATGAGGGTTTACATTCCGGAGAACAGTGTCTGGAATGGGCTGCACTCGTGGAGTGGGAGGCAGCGTGGAAACGCCCCCTGACTAGTCTTGTATTCTCTCTACCTCCTTCCTCCTACACATTTCTTTTGGAGTGGACCACTGCCCTTTGCACCTCTCACCTTAGCGACTCTGTATATAGAGCATGGGATAGAATATAGCATAGTTATAATCAAATATTATGGGATAGAATATTATAGGATAATTGTAAGCACATATTATGGGATAGAATACTATGGTAAACAAATATGGGATAGAATACTATAGGTCAGTTGTAAACAAATATGGGATAGAATATTATGGGACGGTTGTAAACAAGTAAGTGAAGCAACCAATCAGAAGAAAGATAAACAATCCAGCAGGACTACATGGGAAAACCCTATATAAAGAACCCAAGGCCAGTGAGATGAGAGTGAGGCAAGTGATCTCCAGGGTGCCACTACTGCCTCAACTTGGTTGAGCCCTGTCCCGGGAAAGCCTGAAGTGACCGTTGATCATCCAGCACCAAGACCCCTCCCCCTAAAGACAGATGCAAGCCCCTCTGACCTGCCTCTCAGACTGGGAGCTCCGGAGACCCTCAAGTTGCTTGCTCAGAGCAGGGCCAGCGAGGATGCCTAGACCACAGTCAATAGCCAGAACCCTCCTGCTTAGCAGACTGGACTTTCAAATTGAATTTGAACTGGTAATTAGTGAGCTGAGTGGTTGTGAACTTCAAATTTGTGTGTCATTATGGAATATGCTTTGACTCCCCGTTTGACCAAAGTCCTCCAGGGATACACTTGAACATCATGTGGTGACTACATGATTTATGTTTTTTGTTTTATGATCAATAAAGTTGGCATTGTGGAAAGACACAAGTTGTGTGTGTACCTTGTCTTGCGAAACTCTGCCTTGTCTCCACCCTTCCCAATGGGAGGGAGTCTACTTGAGGCTCGGCAAGAGGGCTTAGCCTTCTGATATTTCTGTAATTTTCTGTGTATGTGGTACTAGAGATTGAACCCAGGAGCATTCTACCTCCGAGCTACACTCCCAGCCTGTTATTTTTGTGTATGTTGAAACAGGGTCTTGCTAGGTATCTGAGGTCCTCACTAAATTGCTGAGGCTGTCCTCTAACCTGTGATCCTCCTGTCTCAGCTTTCCATATACAGCCCCGAATGGCTGTGGTTTTCTAGCCTCAGCTATTTTCATTTCAAAAGATCTGCTTCATTTCTTCCCTGGGGTGCTTTAGTTCCCCAGCCCCTTCTACACTATTTGTTCAATTCTAACTAGCTACCATCAGCCCATTTTATTCTTAGAATGACCCTTCAAAGAAGGTGTTATCATCCACATTTTACAAACAGGAAAACTGAGGTGCAGGGAAGTATTTGACTGTTGTCATACAGTGACCAAGTGGCAGAGGCAGCATTCAAACTCTGGACCCTACGTCTATAACTGTTGTCTTTGATGCTAACTGATCTGAACAAGGAATCATCTGGCAATTCTTTATTTTTTTATTTTTATTTCTATTTTTTGTACTGGAGATCGAACCCAAGAGCATTCTACTTCCAAGTTGCAACCCCAGCCAGATTTTTGTATTTTTTTGTTTTGAAATAGGGTCATGTTAGGTTGCTGAAAGTCTCACTCTGTTGCTGAGGCTGTCCTTGAACCTACAATCCTCCTGTCTCAACTGTTCCAGTACTGTGGTTATAGGTGTGCATCACCACACGCAGCTCCTCTTGCAGTTTTTTAAAGCTCCTAAGAGGACCGTTCCATGCAACTGCTGCAACAACCATTTGTACAGGTGTCAGTGATGCTGGACACTGGAGTCTTTTGACCCCGTGAGAATGGAAATGAGATTCAGTCAGACCAGCTAACATGCAAGCAAGGCTTTTATTGGGGCTTCATGTAGGAAGACAGACACCGCTCTCAGGAGAAGATAGTCAATCTGGTTCTTTGAACCAAAGAAGGGAGCTCCTGTTTTTGGTTACTTACAGGAAAAGTTAATTGGCTTTAGGTGCACTCAACTCTAGCATTGTGCTCTGGGCTGAAGATAAGTTAAGACAGCTGTTCAAGAGAATACACCTGACTTCAGCGATGCAGGTTAAAGATGCCACACATCAAGCTTCCTTCCCGGGGTCTGCGGTCAGGCCATAAGCCAAGGCCCAGAAGCAAGTTTGCCCCTTGTCTCTATGGTGTTCCCTCTCTCATCAGTACTGAAGCAAACTAAGCCCTTCCAAGTGTCCTCGATCAGAGTCTAAAGCTGCCACTGTTTCTTCCTGGGACAAGTCATTTAAGCCTCCAAACTCAATGTCTTCTCTGTCACTAGGGAATAATTACACAGGAGTTCTTGCCTCAGAGATCTTGTGAAAAAGAGGAAGTTCTGGAGAGTTTAGATACCTCTGTTTTCCTGTGGGAAAGTGCTGGAATACAAGTCAGTTACTCATAAAACACTACAAACAAGCTGGGAGTGGTGGTACATGCTTGTAATCCCTAGTACTTGGGAGGCTGAGACAGAAGGATCAGAGGTTCAAGGCCAGCCCCGGCAATTTAGCGATGCCTTCTGCAATTTAGTGAGACCTTGTTTCAAAATTAAAAGGGTTGGGGAATGCAACTCAGAGATATAACACCTTGGTTTCAATCCCCAGTACCACAAAAAAAAAAAAAAAAAGGCTAGAAGTGTAGCTCAGAGTTAGAATGTCCCTGTGTTCAATCCTCAGTAATACACATATATATACACAGAGAAAAAAAAACAAACAGCGTTTTCATTTTTCAAAAATTAGGAAAGAAAGCCTTTACAAAGCACTGAATATGTGATTGTTCAAATCCTGCACATTATCCCTCTCCTGTTTTCAACAAGTCTTCATATTAATCTCAACACAATTTTTGCTTCTCTTCTGAAGTAAACAAGACAGTTTTCAGATGAAGAAACTTGCTTTCTGAGTCTTAGGGACAAAGGGATTCAGTCGACGAAGTAGAGGGGAAAGTCGTTCTGCACCTCGTTTATAGGTTGCAGGTCACGGTTTTCCTGATGTTACAGGTCTCTGGAGTTGGACTCAGGGCATTTTCCTTCAGTCCTCCCTACAGTTTGCTTCACTGCTTCATGAATTTGTTCTGGGCTCCTGAGATTATGACTACAGAGGCTGGTCACGTTTGCCTTTGGTGTCCATTTTCACTGACTCGGGGTCTATTTATATCAGAAGGTGTCGGCCTCCTTCCCAAAACATCTGCAGTCATTCCTACCGGGGTCCCAAAGGGAGTGCCTCGCATATGCTCAGAGACATGAGTCAACCACCAACCATCTGTGCCACTCCGCTGCCCAACAGAGCTCGGTGAGTTCAGTGCCCATCACAGATTGCCAGTGCCTGTGCCACTGTCCCCCAAATTCTAACCTTCCAGGAGCCAAAGCAGAGCTGGGTTCTACTCAGAGTTGAGGAAGAAGTCCTTCTCCCTGGCTGCCTAATCTGTGCCATTTGGTCAGCCAAGCCCCAAACAATGTCACTTGTTCTCAATATATTATAACTCTTCTCACGAATAGTTCCAAGTCTGGGCTTCGGTCCTCTAACCACAGGGACTCAAAACCCTCCAGATGGCAGTAAGGGAACAAAAATACCCAAACCATTCCCTCTGCCCTCCTCCAAGCAGACGCTTCCTCTAGACACAAAGGAAAGTTCCCAGGTTACATAACAAAAGCTTCTCTCAATGGATGTAAACAAACAGGACCAGACAAAGGGTGTTAATGTTGCCTAAATTGTGTTGGGACTCCAGCTCAGCAAATCAAAAATGCCCCGCCATGGTCATAGCTGGGTGGTGTGGTGCACACCTGTAATCTCAGTATTTGAGAGGCTAAGACAGGAGAATCACAGGTTCTAGGCCAATCTCAGCAACTTAGGCCCTCAGCAACTCATTGCCTGATTCAAATTAAAAAATAAAATAGGGCTGGTGATGTAGCTCAGAGGTAGAATGCTCTGGAGTTGAATCCCTAGTATCAAAGAAAAGAAAAGAAAAAGATTCATTTCAGACTTCTGGCCTCCCAGACTACAAGAGAATACATTTATGTTGTTCTAAATCACACGATTTGTGATAATTTGTTGCAGAAGCAATGGGGAATTATACAAGCCTTGCTAAATGACCGTGGTTCCAGAACACATTCTGCTTATCTTTCTTATGTGGTTGTGTCAGGGGTCACTACGATAATTTCTGTGGATTCTTGGCTTCCGTGGTGAATTTCAACAACAACCAGTCAGAGACAAAGGCAGAAGTTTAATTCAAGAAAAGCAAAGATACACATTCAGGAGAAACATGGGCCAGGGTCTCCAGGGAGGAGGTGGCTCCAGGGTATCTGGCAGCCTCTTCTCTTTGAAACTTGATGGTAGAGATTCCCTTGAGATAGGATACTGAGAAGTAAACCCAGAGGTGATACAACTGAACTACACCCCCAGCTCTATTTTACTTTTTATTCTGAAATAGGGTCTGGCTAAGTTACCACGCATTGGCCTCAAACCTGAAATCTTCCTGTCTTAGGCTCCCAAGTACTGGAATATAGGCACATGCCACTGCTCCTGGGCTCTTATGTCCTCTTATGAAGAAATTAATCCCAACCTGGCATATTGGCACATTCTTGTAATCCCAGTACTTGGGAGGCTGAGACAGGAGGATTGCAGGTTCATGGCCAGCCCCAGCAATTTAGTGAGGCCCTCTGCAACTTAGTGAGACCCCATAGAAAAAATTCAGGCATGGTGGTGCATACCTATAATCCCAGTACTTCAGAGACTGAGACAGAAGGATGCAGGATCAAAGCTAGCCTCAGCAACTTAGTAAGGCCCTCCACAATTTAGTGAGACCCTGTCTCAAAAATATATATAGAGAGAGAGAGAGCTGGAGGGGCAGTATAGCTCAGAGGTAGAATGCCCAAGTTCAATCCCCAGCAACACACACACACACACACACACACACACACACACACACACACACACCCCAATCCCATCACAGGGGCTTCACTCTCATGACATATTCACCTCCCATAGCCCCCCACATCTGCAAATACTATGAAACTGGGGATTAAGACTTTCAACATAGGAATACCGAGGAGAAACATTCAGCTCATAGCACTGTCCCCTAAGACTCAAGTCAGGTATCATCCCTGCTCTCCTGATGCTCCAGGCTGGGGGAGGACTCTTCTCAAGGTTGGCACTGCACATGAGCTTTACCTTACCACTGCATTCACCACCACAAGCTATTGTCATGGAATTTATGTGTGTGGCTCCCCAGCTAGACTGTGAGCCCCATAGGGGCAGAAACCAAGCACTAGTCTTCCCAGCATCCTCTCTGTGTGGCTGTCTGGTACAGGGATAGGCACATAAGAGTCCTCAATAAGCGATTATTAAATGAATGAACAGGAAGTTAAAGCTTCTAGGGGTAGAAGGTCACTCCAGTTCTCTGACAGTTTATCCACTGACCCTTGCACCTAGATTGAGCCCTAAGAGATAACCAAATCCCACAGAAGCCAGGAATGGGTCTTACAGCTAGGCTACCCACTGAAGATTCTGCAAAATAAATACCAGAGGGAACAGTTAGAATACCAAACAAGGGTAAGGGTGTTGGTGAGGATTATCTATAATGTACAAAGTGGTAGTGTCTGATTTTTTCCCAACATGCCATTCCATGGTCTTCTCAACCTGGTCCCAACAACCAGCAGCTCAGCTACTACATTTTGCAATTCTATACCACCCAGGTGAGTCACTAGGCTCTAAAACTGAAATCTATTTATTCTTAATATATAATATGATTTGATTGCCAATAAGGCTCCCAATTAAAAATTCTTAGAGCTGTATGCAGTTAACCAACTTGAAATGGGATTACAGGCCTCCATTTACTACGTGATAAGGTTTTAAAACGTAGCTATAAACACACATTTATTTTTTTCATTGCTCCTCTACAGGGATTTTTAAAATTCTATTTATTTATTTATTTGGTGGTACTAGGGATTGAACCCAGGGGCATTCTACCTCTGAGTTATACCCCCAGCCCTATTTTTAATGTTTTATTTTCAAACAAGGTCTCATTAAGTTGAGGAGGGCCTTGCTAAGTTGCTTAGGCTGGTCATGAACCTACAATCCTCTTGCCTCAGCCTCCCAAGTTCTGGGACTACTGGCACGAGCCACCATGTCTGGCTCTAGAGAGATTTTTACCTGACTAAAACCAGCGTGACTTTCCCCTTTGTCAGACAAAACAGGCTGTCATCTTCTCCAAAGTCTATTGATTCAGGGAGAATTGAAGGAGACTTTGTGAGTGAAAGAATTTATTTGTTTTGGTGGTAATGGGGATTGAACCCAGAGGCATTTTACCTCTAAGATACACCCTGAGCCCTATTTTATTTTTATTTTGAAACACGGTCTCACTGGGTTGATGAGAGTCTCCCTACTTGCTGAGGCTGTCCTCGAATTGCTATTCTCCTGTCTCAGCCTCCCAAGTACTGGGATTACAGGCATGTGCCACCATGCCCAGCCACCAGTGAAAGGATTTAAAGCAAGCAAACAAACAAACAACAACAAAAAATGCACTAGAGCAAAGACATAAGGAATTATAAACTAATTTTAATTACATCAACAGGAAGAATTTCAAACTATGTTGAGAATTTATATTTTAAAGTTTAAATCTAGTTAATATACTCTGATCATAACATAATCCTCTAGAGATAAAAGTATTTATGATGGCAAATGAACAGAACATTTAGGCAGCATTTAGGAATATTGCTACAATTACTTTACATAAATAGAAATCCATGTCTTTATTAGTAATGTACCACATGTCTTAGAGTAAAAATTCACAGAGGACAGGCTTATAAATATACATTTATATATTATCTCAAAATCAATCACAATTGAACATTTGGTACACAATTATTATAAAACAAATATAACCCACCGATGTCTATTTAAAGGCATAGTTTTTACAAAATAGTATTTTGTAGACAGTCTCAAAAAAGTATATTAATACTCCTGGAGCCAGATTGTTCCAGCATGTCAATGCGTCAGGGAATAAGGCAAGTGGAGAAGCTGTGTTCACTCTTCCAGGCGACCAGGACGTTCTAGGTGATGAAAAGGTAAGGACTCTAGTGACCTGGGTGGATGCTACACCCACTGCAGTACCCCTAACCTTAAAGAACTCCTTACTCTCCAGAAGAATCAAACCGAATGATTATTCACCTAATAGCAAATACCCAGGAGAGAATGCAAAACATTAACCTAGCATCAGTGTATTTTAAGTGAACAACTCCAAAAAGCTTGATGACTCACATAAATTCTTAGTATCCAGTCATGTTTAAAATCACATTAGCTTAGCTACATTCATGAAAAGAAACTTATGTGCAAGTCATCTATTAAATATAAAAACAAAGAAGTCCAACTTTCAACTAAATGACCTGCTAACTGAATAAATTAATGAGTCTAATTAAATATAAAATGTGTATAGGTGGCATCGGCATGCCAATTTCTCAGCTAACGGTAGTCTTGATTTCTTAACTAATATATAGAAAAGTAAAATTCGGCGATAATACTTTATACGTTCTTAATAATTCATATAATGTTGAATGCAAGCGGCAAGGCTTAATAAAAGATTCAGGAATTCTTTCTACAAACAAAATTACTATAAACTCAGGGGTATGTTTGCCTGTAATGCACACAACATTCAGTCTCTTGGGGTTTAAAGTATTCAAGAGATCAGAAACAGAAATAACCCTGACAAAGACCTTCAAATGCTCACGGTATGTATGTATGTATGCAGGCATGCATATATATATATGTATATATGCATTTATGTATAAACACATTCACACTCCATCATGTATATACAAGTATATGTACATATATATACACTGAGAACAAACTGCTCACCAAACTTAACCAATTCTGTTTAGAAAACAAGGATATACAATTATATACAATGACAAAGTATACATGTCTCAGCATTTGGCCTAATGCACTGGTTTTCAACCATTTTTCCATTGCATAAAGTAGATGCTCTCATATGTGTAAAATACTCCTGTGGGTGTAGTACATTTTGATAAAACTTAAAGAAATTTCTACAGGAAAATAAACTATTCTGAAACATTGAAATCCTCACCATGAAGGGTAGTTCAACAATAAACGTTGCTCATGATTGTCACAGCTCAGGTAAAATAAAACTGTAACTTACCCAGCGAAATAATTTACTGTCACCTGTTTTGTATCAACTCAGGAAAAAAATGCTAGAATAAAGTGCATGGGAATGCCATTATGCCATTTATTTATAACAATAAGTCAACTATAGTGTTTTTTTTAAAGTTATTCATTAACTTCAATATTTTTGCAATTAGCCAGTATTAAGTTGCTGGTAGTATAATTTACAACTGATAATGATAGTCTGGTATATCTTTACTACAGAGCAAGTTGTGGGAAAACCACAGACCACAAGCCAAACCCAGCCTGCTTCCTGTTTTTGTTCAGTCTACAAGCTAAAATGGGTTTTGCATTTTCAAATGGCTTTTAAGAATCAAAAGAATATTTGTGACATGTGAAAATCATATGAAATTCAAGTTTTGAGGCCAATTCACTTTTATTGAAACACAGCCATGCTCATTCACCTGTGTACTGTCTGTGGCAGAGAGAAACAGCTGAGACATAAAGTGCAAAGCTGAAACTATTTACAATTGGCCCTTGACAGTAAAATTGACCAATCCTGGACAGAGAGCTAAGAATGACATACAAGCTTAGTGGTAAGACGAAATCCTGATTATAGACAGGAAACTTAATTACAGAAATAGTAGTAAATACCATGTGCGATGGAAATCCATCCATCCATTAGCCAGTCCAAAGTTTCTGATTTCTTTAATGGAAAAAGCCAACCCACAATAATTAAATATAGCTCCTGCAATTTATCTGAAATCATGTTTATAAATCCAGCTTTGAGACCACAATAGAGCAATAAAAGGGCATCGAGGTCTAAGTTGGAAGACAGACCTAGGTTTTAGGCAAGTCATTTGTTTAAATTAACTAAGACAAATACACTCTTTCAATCTGTACATAATTTTAAAAAAACATTAAAAGCACTAGAATGGTAAAATACCAAGATGTTTTTAAACAGAAAAAAAATTGACACAAAGTAAAAGGTGTTCCTTCCTTCTATATAACTACAAAAAGTCCTCCTATTTATTATAAATTATGATAGCAGGAAAAAGGGAGCTAGCTAATTTGAGTCTGGATAGCAGGTTCCATTTAATAAAAGGTTTAGTGAACCCACAGGAAGGTGCATGAGGTATAGGAAATCCTATCACCTCTCTAAGTCTCTGCTGCCCCCTTGTAATATAATTGCACTGGATTAAGTGGTCTCTAAAGTCCTTGCCAGGCCTGATCATTTATGTCAATGACTAGCCTCACTTTTTTTCATCTGTAAAACTGAATTAATACTAGAATCTTCCTATGAGGATTAAATCAGTGAATCCACATAAAGTGCTTAGAACAACACTAAATATATTTAGCTACCATTTTTATTATTCCATTCAGGCATTTTACAAAAAAACACTGGTTGGGTATCTCCTCTGTGACAAGTACTTTATAGAAAATAGAAATATAAGTTGAGTATAATGCAAGCATGCCTATGATCCCAGTACTTGGGAGGCTGAGACAGGAGGATCCCAGGTTTGAGGACAGCCTCAACAATTTAGCAAGACTTTCAGCAATGTAGTGAGACCCTGTTTCAAAACAAAAAATTAAAAGGGCTGGGGATGTAGCTTGGAGGTAGGATGCCTCTGGGCTCAATCCCCAGTAGCCCCCCACACCCAGCACACACATTCACAAAAAAAGAAATACATCTGCAATTCCACAACTCAGGAGATTGAGGCAGGAGGATTGCAAATTTGAGGTCAGTTTGGATAACTTAGTGAGGCCCTGACTCAAAAAAATATTTAAAGGGCTGGGAATGTAGCTCAGCGATGGAGTACCTCTGGGTTCAATCCCTGAGGAAGGAAAGGAGGGAGGGAGGGAGAGAAGAAGAAAAAAAAAATGGGAACATAGAGATAACATAAACATTCTCTTGTATTAGATAAGAATAAATGAAATCCAAGTCTGTAGTTTTTAACTTCGGCATGTCTATCAACTGATGGTTCTGTGAGATGACTGACAAATACACTTGCATCTCTAGTCTGTGAATTCTTATTTCTGAGCAATGGTTGTTGTTTAAAATGTCAACTGAGTTGGATGCAGTGGTGCACACCTATAATCCCAGCTACTCAGGAGGCTGAGGCAGGAGGATCACAAGCTCAAAGCCAGCCTGGGTGACTTAGCAAGATCCTGTCGCAAAACAAGATATAAAAAAGGAGGGGTTAGAGAGTATAACCCAGTGGTAGAGTACTTATCTAGTATCCCGAGGCTCTGGGTTCACTCCCTAGTACTGCACTGGAAATTTAAGTAGAAGGAAATGCCACTTTTTTTACTTCTTCTCTGCCTGCTACTAACTGAGGTCTCTTTTGTTTTAACCTATGTATAGCTAAAAAAAAAAAAAAAAAAAAAAAAAAAAAAAAAAAAAAAAAAAAACCAAACCAAAACAAAAAACCTTCAACTAATGCTGACTGCAGGTCAAAATAGCACTATTCCTAAGGATTTATTTATATTTCAAAAGACTAAGTTCAGTGTTTGCTAAAAGAATACTTTATGGTAGAAACATAGAAAAACATTGGCCAGTCTGGTAAGGAAGATGAAATACATACCTTCTGAACCAAATGAATTTGCAATAGCAATATAGTTACATACATTTACTTATTTGACAAGTATTTGCTGAGTGTCTGCTACTATAGAGTCGTGTCTGCTAATGATGAGTAATGAGAAATGGTGGCTGCATTAGAGGATTAGCAGGGAGAGCAAAGCCAGCAATTATAAAAGCATGAGGTATGGGAGCACAGGCCAGGGACCTAACTAAATGTATTGTTGTGTAGGGAACTGGAGGGAGAAATCATTAAACTGTGACATGAAAAATGAGTGGCAGCTCATCAAGCACAGGAGGCAGAGAATGTTTGAACACCTGGCAACTGAGAGAGCAGGCCTGAAGGAATGAGAACCTTTCCATGTGCTGGGACCAAGCAATGGGGAGCAGCAGCAGCAGGTGATCTCAGAGCTCACCACTGGTTTGCATTTTACCTTAGGGGCAATGAGAAGTCACCAAAAGTTCTAAGCACAAATATGCAAAACTGGTAATCACAGTAGAAACAATGAGTAAGTTGAGGAGCTTGATTTGAAATTTAAGTAGAAGGAATTCCTCTCATTTACTTCTTCTCTGCTTGCTACTAACTGAAGTCTCTCTTTTGTTTTTACATATTTATAGCTCAAATATTATACAAGTTAAGAGTGAAATATAAAAATATTTGCTTTCTTATTTACAAGGTGGGTGCCTACACACTCAGTATCCTCACCCCTAAGCAGCCACTGTAGCTGATGCATAAGCCTTGCCCGGGCACACTGGAGTAGGGCTTAGCAGAGAGGTATTGGTCGCCAGGCATAGCCATGGACTTGAACCTTGAGTCTGTAGCCCTCCCCAGTTCGGTTGCTCATTTGAGGTCTTAGGGGCTCATTTAATCTCTCCTCATCAGCAATGAGCACTATTTCTCCTCCATCTCTTGGAAGCACTTGATAACTGTGAAATGTCACAGGTTTTGCTTATTATAGTTCAGGTCCAGAAGAATTTGAAAGCTCTCTCCCCCAGACAGACGTTTACCTCCGACATGAATCTCAAAGATGGCTTTAGAAATTGCAGTCTCCCTCACTGTTTAATTACAGAGTTGGAGTCAGCAACAGAGGCAAGTCAGAGCATTCTAGAACATCATAATGGAAATGCCTCTTGCAGTGTAATTGCCCACAGACTCCTGTCCTCTAAATGGGCAGTTAGCACAGACATTTGGGACAAAGCAACATTTGGGCTCCTTGAAAAAAGGAAACACATTACATCAAGGCTTTTTTATGAATTATACTGACTGCCAGTCCAATTTACAAGTCTGAATATTTTGAATGAATATTCTAGGTGAATTTACTTCATGAATCACTTTCCCATTTTCTAATATAAAAAAGTATACACACGTGCGTGCACACACACACACACACACACACACACACACTTAATGTAAAAAATGCTTTTGTTCCCAATACTTGAGAAGCTAAGACAGAAGGATCGTAGGTTCAAGGCCAGCCTCAGTAACCTAGTAAGACCCTATTTCAAAATTAAAAATAGAAAGGGCTGGGAGATGTAGCTCAGTGGTAGAGTACCCCTTAATTCTATCCCCATCACCACCACCAACAAAAAAGTTTTTGCTCCAAATTTCTACAATTTCCAAAAATGCTGACATGTTATTAAAATGCCTTAAATTTTTAGTTAGATGATTTGTCTGTTATAACACATACTTAATCATACTTAGTTATGCTGACTTTGACAACATAATTGGTAATAATCACAGACGAATATCTTAGTTATTAAATACAATGGTAGAAGAGTCCAAATTCTAACTGCTAAGAGTTCCCATATTTTTTATCATTAAAATAATTTACATCATGCTGGGTGTGGTGGCATACACTTGTAATCCCAGTACTTGGGAGGCTGAGACAGGAGGATCACAGGTTTGAGGACAGTCTCAACAAGTAGTGAGACTCTCATCAACCTAGTGAGACCCTGTTTCCAAATAAAAAAGAGGGCTAGGGTATAGTTCAGAGGTAGAATACCTCTGGGTTCAATCCCCAGTGCCACAAAAAAAAAAAAGATTTACATCATTCAGGAACACTCACAGTTCTGTTTTTAACCTTTCCAAACAGCAATAAACAATATTTTCTCATAGCTACTCGCTAATTGAGAAGAAATTTCAAATAAATAGGAACCATTTTCATATCTTTGTAATCTCCCCATCAACTATGTAACTATCCTGAAGAACTGACATTCTACAAAAGTTTGCTCAAAAGATTGACTGTGAACTAGCCACATCCAGTGAAGTTATGCCCAGTAACACTCAAAGTAATCCTGGCTGTTAACACCCAGGGTAAAGATTGCTCCAAGGTATGATTTCTGTGCCTAGCTCTTTCTCTACCTTGCTGTGTGTTATTTGACCAAGTAGCCAAAGCTATAGGGCATGTGGGTCAGAAATAGGCAGTTTTCCTGGGTCTTACATCCCACTCAGTAAAATGATAATTATAATTTTCATTAGGCTGATGTAGAGATCCAGTGAAGCTCAATTACGAAAACATATTTGAAAGTGCTTACAAAAGTTCTAAGCACTTAGCCCAAGAAGGATCACTACTAAACAATCCTTTTTTTTTTTTTTTTTGGTACTGGGGATTGAACCCAAGGGATTCTACTTCCGAGCTACATCCCCAGCCCTATTTTTATTCTTTATTTTCAAATAGGGTCCCACTAAGTTTCGGGGGGCCTCACTAAGTAGCTGAGGCTGGCCTCGAACCCAGATCTTCTAGTCTCAGCCTCTCAAGTACTGGGATTACAAGCGTACACCACCACGCCCGGCTAACAATCCTTTTTTGATTAGAAAAGAAGCTTGCTCTTTCTTCCAAAAATTTGAAATCATGAGTTGTTTTTAAATAACAGAAGCTAAAATTACACTGGATATTCTTGGGGAAAATATTTATGCTAGAAGGCTTTCCAATCCATTTATCTGATCTGTCCACCTTGTAGCTGTGGTTAAGGGGTTCCCATCAATAGGTAGAAGGTCAGGGCGACAATAAGAAGCAGACAAAACGGAGATGAGAAGGTCTGATAGGCCGCTGAGGGCATAAAAATGTCCTCATATTTGTATATACTGACGACGCGCTCTGAGGCCGGTGGGGAGTCGATGTCGTGTCGGGTGATGGAACCTTTAGGAAAGAAACAGAAGGGGGAGGGGCAATGAAAAAAGCATAGAATTAATATGATGTGGGTAAACAACAGGAAAACTAAAGAAAAGTCTTTAGTGTTGAAACCACACACATTGACGACAAAGATCTGGAATCAGGGATTCGAGTTGTCATCAGAATTCTCCGCTATAGCACATTTAATGAAGAACACAGAAATTAGCTAAGCTTATCCAAACAAAGGTCTGGTTCTTATTCATCTGTGCCCCCCTTTATCAGATCAATGCTACTGGTGTCTCTGTGACTTTCCCATTTTAAGACTGCTACTTAGAGCTGGGCATGGTGGCATGCACCTGTAATCCCCAGTACTTGGGAGGCTGAGACAAGGAGGATCACAGGTCCGAGGACAGTCTCAGCAACATAGTGAGACTGTTAGCAACTTAGCGAGACCCTGTTTCCAAGCAAAATAATAATAATAATAATAATTTTTTCAAAAGGTTGAGGAGGTGTAGTTCAGAAGTAGAATGCCCCTGAGTAGTTCAATCTTCAGTATCTCTCTCTCACATACACACACACACACACACACACACATACACACACACCCCCTACTTAGTCAACATACGAATATATGAATGACTACTTATGAGTTTCATCTTCTTAATAACAAGTGGAAAAACTAAATTTTGGTTTCAAACAGTGAAGAGTACTAAAATTTTCCCCTCAAATCTATCTTTTTTTTTTCTTTGTACTGGGGATTGAATCCAGAGGCATTCTACTTATAAGCTACACCCCAAGCCCTTTTTATTTTTCATTTTGAGACTGGGTCTCAGTAAGTTTCCAAAGATCTCACTAAATTGCTGAGTCTGGCCATGAACCTGCAATTCTCCTGTCTCAGCCTCCCCAGCACTGGGATTACAGGCATGTGGCATCATGCCTAATTCCAAATCTATCTCTTATACATGGTTATCAACCACTCCTGGCAACACTAACATCTCTTCCTTACAGACGGAAACCCTCTTTCGTTGTCTTCAGGATACAGAGAGCCAGTCTGCCCCACCCAGGCCAGAGTGGCTGTGTGTCCATGTGAGTCTGAGTGTCTGTCTGGTAGAGGGGAGAGAATAGGATAAAAGGCAGGATGACTAAGATATGGATGTCTTTGGATAGAGAGCTTTCTCTTGACCTGGTTACAAATGAAAAAATGTATAAAAGATGGTTAAGGGCTAAGGATAGAGCTCTTGTGTCACATTACCTGGGTTCAATCCCCAGCACTGCAATCGATAAATAAATAAATGGTGGTTAATAAGCTGGGCATGGTAGTTTGCATCTATAGTCCCAGTTACTGGGGAGGCTAAGGCAGGAGGACTGCTTGAGCCCAGGAGTTTGTGGTCAGCCTTGACAACATAATAAGACTCCATCACTTTAAAAAAAAAAAAAAAGATGAGCCGGATGTGGTGGCGCACGCTTGTAATCCCAGCATTCGGGAGGCTGAGACCGGAGGATCCGGGTTCGCGGCCAGCCTCAGCTACCTAGTGAGGCACTCCGCAACTTAGTGAGACTCGGTTTCAAAATAAAGAATAAAAAAATAGGGCTGGGGGTATAGCTCGGAGGTAGAATGCCCCTGAGTTCAATCTCCAGTACCGCAAAAAAAAAAAAAAAAAAGATATGTAATAAGCTGAAGTTAATTAGAAGTACCTGATTTCCTGAAAAAAAATCCATATGAGACTTGGTTTAGGGAAACTAAAGTATATGGATTCAGTGTAAAAGTCTTCTTCTGACCAGGGCTCAGGATGACGGTCTTTTGTTTTTTGGGAACTGGGGATTGAACCCAAAGACATTCTACCTCTGAGCTACACTCCCGACCCTATTTTTATTCTTTATTTTGAAACAGGGTCTCACTAAGTTGCAGAGGGCCTCACTAAGTAGCTGAGGCTGGCTGCGAACCCCCAACTAGAGGATGTTAAGAAAATGGACAGGACAGGTACAGTGGTGCATGCCTGCAATCCCAGTACCTGGGAGGTTGAGGCAGGATGATCTCAGGTTGGAGGATAGCCTCAGCAACTCAGCGAGACCCTGTCTCAAAATAAAAAAAAGAAAATAGGGATGAGGGGTATAGCTTGTGCTAGAATGCCCCTGGGGTTCAATGAGAGAGAGAGAGAGAGAGAGAAGAAAGAAGGAAGGAAGGAGGAGGAGGAGGAGAAGGAGAGGAAGAGGGAGAGGAGGAGGAGGGAGAGGAGGAGGAGGAGGAGGGAGAGGAGGAGGAGGAGAGGAGGAGAGGAGGAGAGGAGGAAAGAAGGAGGAGGAGGAGGAGAAGGAGAGGGGGAGAAGGAGAAGGAGAGGAGGAGGAGGAGAGGAGGAAGGAAGGAAGGAAGGAAGGAAGGAAGGAAGGAAGGAAGGAAGGAAGGGGAAAATGGATGGGATTTGACCAGTGCACACGGGGTAGGGATGTGCTTGCTTTGCTTGGAGACAGTGAGAAGAACAGACGTCTTGAGCAAGCTCACAAAAAAACAAACAAACAACCCCCCCAAAACAAAACAAAACAGATAGAGCCAGGTGTGATGGCGCATGCTTGTAACCCCAATACTTAGGAGGCTGAGACAGGAAGATTGCCGCAAGTTCACAGCCAGCCTTAGGAATTCAGTGAGGTTCTCCTCAACTTAGTGAGACCCTCTTTCAAAAATAAAACAGGGATGGGGATATAGCTCAGTGGTAGGATGCCCCTGGGTTCAATCCACAGCAACATGCCCCCCCACACACACACATCCAGAGAGATTTGGAGAGGACTTAGACTGTTAGGCTAGGATGTCCATATATACAAGAAGATGAACTTCTGAAAATATAGTTGTCTCCCTGATCTGAGTTTTCATCTTCTATGGTTTCAATTACCTGGTCAATCAGGGTCCAAAAACATAGTAGAGTATTATGTTTTGAGAGAGAAAGTAAAATCACATTTATGCAACTCTTATCACAGTATATTATTATAATTGTTCTATTTTATTATTAGTTATGTGTTAATCTCTTACTGTATCTAATTTATAAATTATATATAGGAAAAAGCATAGTATATACAGGGTTTCAGACATCCACTGGGAACCTTGAAATATATCCCTTATAGATAAATGAGACTACTCTATAGCATTTTTCAGTTTGTGAAGCAATTTCAAATAATCATTTTCATTTAATCCTTTCAGTAATCTTATGAAATAGGTACTATTATTATCCCCACTTTAGATATAAGGAAATGAAGTTCTGATTTTAGATTATAGGCTAAATATTGTATAGCTGCCAAGGGGCAAAACTGATACTCTAACTCAAACTTTTAAACTCCAAATCCCAGCCCTTTAAATGAGTTCATTACTCCTGGGAGAGATCATTTATTTCCCAGGGTACAGAAAGTTCTTGAAGGTACCATTGCAGACCCACTGTTGGTAACCTGGGAAATTAGCAAACGGAAAAGGTGTCATAAACTGGGAGACATCCAAGTGTTTTCCTAGTTGGCAAAAGGTGAAGAAAGATGGATCATGTCATCTCCACACTAATCAGTGGAAACCAATGGAAGGAAAACAACGAGACCAGATGAGGCCACGAAACACAGCTGAGCACAAACAGCAAAGAAAGGTGCACCGACCAGGAGCTAGGACGTGTTCTCTGCACAGGGACTGCAAACCACACTCACTTCCACTCTGGGTCAGGCTACTAGGCTGGTCAACCAGGAGGCACACTCCAGACACAGTGTAACTCGACTCAGTAGCCTCTAAAGGGTCTAATGACATCCTGGGCTCTCTGCTGGAGAAGTGCTGAAGAGTCTTGCCTCCCTAAATAAGGTCATGAATGGATCAGCATCACTGGGAAACTTGTTAGAAATGCAGATTCTCAGCCAGGCCTTGTGGGGCATGCCTGTAATCCCAGTACCTGGGAGGCTGAGATGGGGGATCACAGATTTGAGGATAGCCTCAGCAATGGAGCAAGACTCTCATCAACTTAGCGAGACCCTGTTTCAAAAAGAAAAAGAAAAAGAACTAGGGGTATAGTTCAGTGGTAGAATGCCCTACCCCCACCAAAAAAGGGAAAGAAATGCAGATTCTCGGGCCCATCCTAGACCTGCAGAAGGCTGCATTTTAACAATACAACTGAGAGATTCCAATGCATATTAATATTTGAGAAGTAACAAGCTAAATCATAGGATAATTTGGTGGATGTGTGACCACCAGAATAGTCACAAGATGAGCACTAAGGAAATGATTGCTGTTAAGCTCCAGAGAAATCTCCAGAAGCCCTTTCCTGTTCAGTGGTTTCCTATTTAGAGGATAGGAGTTGAGGATGTTTACTGACTTTGGAGTCAGGCAGAGTTGAATTTTAGTTCTTCCACTAATTAGTTGTATAGCCTTGAGCAAGTTTCTTAATCTCTCTCAAACGAGGATAATAATATCTAGACCTCTGCAGGATGCAGTGAGGAGTAAATGGATTTGTTGTGAGAATTAAACAGCCCATACCCCACACAGAGCAGACAGATGACCTGTTTCACTGAGCACAGAACTCATTGAATGCTGCCTCCCTCTGCTCCAGCTTTGCATGTGTGTAGCTTGGTCATTTGTTTACCTGTGTGTACAAGAGTATGCTAACCTTCTGAAGGACGGAGTCGCACCTCCTCTTTCTTTTATATTCTTCAGAGTGCTTCTGGCTCTTTTGCGTACACAGTGAGGCCTCAGTGCATAATGCACACAGGCACAGTGGTGTCTGGTGTTCAATCCAGATGCAGAAATGCAAGCTTACCCTGAATGGCTGGACCCCAAGCAAACAGGTAATACCAGCTCAAATGCAGATCCACAATCGTCTCGTCTCTGGGAACATTCACCGGGCGTTTAAATCTGCAGGTGACTCGATTGTTCTCGAAAACTCCTTCTTCATCTCTGGCAGGGTTTCTCTGAATCTCCTTTGCCCACTGGCCCACGTTATAGAAGTGCTGGATGCGGACCCGGCCGTTGTCATCGTGGACACAGGCCATGACGTCGTCGCCACCCTGGTGTGGAGATAGATTGGGGAAAGAAAAAGGCAAAGCTTTCTCTTCTGCAAACTTTTCACTTAGAAATACACATCCCACTGCCTCTGCAATTTGAAATCTCATTAAAAAACTGTTTTAGGGCTTTGGGTAGAGTACATGCTTAGCATATGTGGGCTATGAATTGCAACCCTAGCAATGCAAACAAAACAAGACAAAAAGTACTTTATCTTTTTGTTTTTGTTATTTTGCGGTGCTGGGGATTGAACTCAGGGCCTCGCACCTGCTAGGCAAGTGCTCTACCATTAAGCTATATTCCTAGCCTCTCCTCAAAAATTATTTTTAATGCCATTAAAAACCTTAGCCACGTGACCAAAGTCAGCCTCACAAGGACTGATACAAATAAAGTGTCTCCTAATGTGATCTTTGAAGAACACATCACAACCTCTGTAATATTCCTGCCCAAAACATAAAAACTACCTTAACCAAAAGAAAATAATCAGACAAACCCAAGTTGAAGATCATTCTTTTAAAAAAAAGATAAGAAAAAGAAACCAGCCTACAATCTCCAAAAGGATTGTTATGAAAGACCCCTAAATTAATTAATTTAATTACAAAAGAAACTATTTCTTTTATGTGTGGGGGGCACTGGGGATTGAACCCAGGAGCATTCTACCTCCAAGTTATAACCCCAGCTCTACTTTATTTTTATTTTGAAATGGGGTCTCATTAGGTTGATGAGTCTCACTACTTGCTGAGGCTGTCCTCGAAACTGCGATCCTCCTATCTCAGCCTCCCAAGTACTAGGATTACAGGTGTGCGCCACCACACCCGGCAAGAAATTATTTCAAAATAAAGAATACAGATACATGACAACTAAATACAATGGTGTTCCTAAACAGAAACCTGGGTCATAAAATTAAAATTTATCTAAAGAACTGTTTTGGGGCAACTGGCAAGATTTGAAAACAAAGAGTATATTTGATAACACTATTATATCAACCTTAAACTTCTTGAATTTAAAAAATAAACTATATGATGAAAGAGAAAGCCCTTGATTTTGAGAGATACTCTCTTTAAGTATTTAGGGCTAAAGGGTCATGATATTTGTGACTTAAACATCAACATTTTAAGAAATAATAATTAGTAGCAGCAGAAGCAACAATAGTAGAAAATAAAGCAGATGTAGTAAAAAATTACCAATTGTAAAATAAAAAATGTTCTGGAATGAGGGTGAGGTGACAGTTGCACAACACTGAATGTCATTGATGTGATGAGCTGTACACTTTAAGTGGTAAAAGTGATGAATTTTGGATTATGTGCATTCTACTATAATAAAAAAGTTACCCTTTGGTGAATTTAGGCGAACCAGATATAAATGTAGATATATGTGTTTTTGGTACTATCCCTGCAGCTTAAGGCTTAAGTTTCTTTCTTTCTTTCTTTCTTTTTTTTCAAAACAAGTCAAAAAAGTTAAAGCCTTGCTATTTGTAACAAATGTGCCATTCTGTGGAGAATGCTGATAATGGGGGAGGCTACCCAAGGGGAATATTGGAAAATGTTTTGCTTTTTAGTTTCATTTTGCTATGAACCTAAAAATTGCTCTAAAAATAAAATGCACCATAAAAAAATTAAAGGCTCTTAAGTGAGGGTTCCATTTTGCCTTTCCTATGCATTAGTTTTTGTTTTTGTTTTTAAGTTGTCTGTGCTTTTTCTTGTAGTAGTAGAAAAAAAAGGGATCCTCTACTTTCATAGCTATCACAGTAGGCATTTTAAAGGCCTTTAGATAGCAGAATGTCAGATATAAACTTTGACAGCTCCTCAGTCTACCTCACACCTCCAAGCGTACTCATCTTAGGAGCCCTCCACAAGTACCACGCATGCCAATGGGAGCCAGCTTCTGGGTGCGGCCTGCTGACGCCACAGTAGGAGACAAGTACTGTAGACTGGTATCCATGCAGTCTCACCCTGTATCCATTGTCTCACTGCCTGGACTGGGAACTGGTGGAGGCTCATTCTGCTGGTGACCCCTCCAAGAACAGAGCCACCAGAGGAGCCACATGCTTCCACTGCCCCCTCAGTCTCTTCCTACCACCTACCTCAACCTGTATCTAATGCCTTAGCAAATTCTGTCAGTGCTGATTTCAAAATATCTCATCCCTGAACCCTCCTCACCATCACCACCACTGAGGTAACCCTGGCCTGAGCCACCCTCTAAGGGGGAGGGCCCTCTAAACAATGATAGCGGCATGTGCAAAGGCCCAAGGGCCCAACAAGGTCTGGCAGTTTGGGAAGAAGCCAGGAACAGTGATGGGGCTCCAGAGGAAAGAATG
>PVLC010025014.1:0-11152 GCA_004027655.1 Graphiurus murinus
ATCCCAGCATTCGGGAGGCTGAGACCGGAGGATCCGGGTTCGCGGCCAGCCTCAGCTACCTAGTGAGGCATTCCGCAACTTAGTGAGACTCGGTTTCAAAATAAAGAATAAAAAATAGGGCTGGGGGTGTAGCTCGGAGGTAGAATGCCCCTGAGTTCAATCCCCAGTACCGAAAAAAAAAAAAAAAAAAAAAAAAAAAAAAATTCTTAAAAATACAACACATACATAAAAATTCTTTTTCATTAATTTAAATATTTACTATTTGTTTTGCTCCTTTAAGCAGTGTTCTTATCTTTATCTCAGGTAGCTAGAGGGTTAATATTTCCTATAAAATTCCAAGGAGACAAGGTGGGAGTGGGCAAATATTATTTGTAGTAACTATTTTAGATAAACTTGCAAAGCCTGCTTCTTGTCTAATGTTTGTAAGAGGTTAATGAACTGGGTTGTCTCGAGGCACTGCTTTTTCAGCTAATGTTAAGAGATCACTATCTGTCTGGCCATGTGTTTCTAAGAAATTTTCCTTTATAATTAATTTAAAAGCAAAACCCAAAGCACGCAATACTTCCAGAATATAACATAATGAAAATAGTATATGTTGTGCATTCCTTCTTTTGGAATAGTCTGCTTTGCAGGACTCCAGTGGACTGAGCCTTGCTCAAGATCCAGCTATTAAGGAGCTGTTGCAAAATTTGTTTTATGAAAGTGGCTGCACCTATGTTTGGGGCATAGACGTTGATAATTGTTATTTCCTCTTGCTGGATTGTTCCTTTTTCTAGTAAAAAATGACCTTCTTTGTCTCTTCTGATAAGCTTAGCCTTGAAGTGTAAATTATCTGCTATCATAGTTGCTACTCCTACTTGTCTTCATGTCCCATTGGTATAGATTACCCTTCTGTTTTAATTTGTGGGAATCTTTGCTTTTAAGATGTGTTTCTTGCAGGCAGCATATAGATGGATTCTGGGTTTTAATCCATTTTGCCACCTTGTGCCTTTTTATTGGGGAGTTGAGGCCATTTATATTCATTGTGATTATTGAGAGATGATTTTTAATTCCTAGCATTTTGAGTTTTGACTTCTGTTTTCAGTAGTGTTTATTCTTCTTTACTTAGTTTTTTGCTTCCTGGAAGTTGTTGTTTCTCTGGTTCTGACATTTACTTTTTGTTCTTCTTTGTTATTAATCTGTTTGAGTATTTTCTCCAGTGCTGGTTTGGAAGACATAAATGTTTTCAGTTTTTGTTTGTCATAGAAGGTTTTTATTTCCCCATTGATTTTGAGAGATAGTTTTGCTGGGTAGGAGAATATTGGCTGCAAGTTATTTTCTTTCAGGGTTTGGAATATGTTTCTACAGCCTCTCCTTGCTTTCATGACTTGATTTGGGAGGTCTGGAGTGATTCTAATTTGTTTACCTCTAAATGTCACTTGGCCTTTTACTTTTGTTGCCTTTAGGATTTTCTCCTTGACCTCTACATTAGTCAATTTGATTATTATGTGGCATGGTGAGCCTCTTCTTTGATCTTGTCTAGAGGGGGTTCTATATGTTTCCTGTACTTGTGTGTCAATTTTTTATCCTTTCTATGTTTGGAAAATTCTCTGAATTTTCTCTTTGAAAAGATGGTTTATTCCATTACTTTCGTTTTCTAGTCCATCTTCTATGCCTATTATTCTTAGGTTAGCTCTTTTAAAATTGGCCCAGATTTTGTCAATATCCAATTCATACTGTCAATTTATTTTCTAGATTATGTACTACAGATTCATTTTTGGAATGGTCATCTTCTAAAAGTGATATTCTATTTTCCATATCATATAATCTACTGTTTACAGTGTGTATTGGTGCCTTCACTTTAGTTATTGCATCTTTCACTTCCTTCAATTCTTCTCTTTGGTTCTTGTCCAGGATGTCAGATTCTTTGTTTATTTGTTCCCCTATTTCTTTCCAAGTCTCCCTGCATTCTTTTGAGAAATCTTGTATTGTTTCTAGTATTAAAGATATGAATTGTTCTTCTGGTAATGTCTGCCATCTTGGGTTGGTGAATTCTGTTATTGTTGGGTTGTGGTGGCTTGTTGTTTCTTTGCTATATTTCCTTCCCATGGTTTCCCTGTCTTAAATTTATATCTTTGATTCTCTGGCAAGCTTTCTCTCAGTTTATAGATTTCTGATTTTTATTGTCTCTCTGTGAGTAGTATCCTGTACTGAGTTGCAATTACTCTAGGGCTTCTTCTGCCCACTTGAATGGTGCCTATGGTGGTTTTCAGGTGTTGATTTCTAGGGTCTGTTTCTTGCTGGTGTTATGGGGATTCATCTCAGAGATGTGAGTAGGACAGCTTGTGTCCTCTTTCTTTTTAGACCTTGATGTGGGATGTATTGAGTTGTTCTTTCAACCAGCAGAGTTGAGTTTATCCTTAGGGTTTGGCAGCCCCTTCTGGTGGTTCACCTCTCTGGTCCAATCTCTGTAGTAGGGATTAAGAGGTGTCCATTGGTATATACAAGGACAGGTTGTGTTCACTGGTGAAGGTTGGGTGAGAAGTTACAGCGATGAATGTAAGAATAGGGTAAAGTAGAAGGTATGGTCCATGGAATAAGGGGTTGAGTGTGTTAAGGTGATATATGATAGAAATTAGAAATATGGATATGTCAGAGGATTCTGGTAGTCAATATAGAGTATTTAGGTGTAGTGGTATGAAATGGTCTTGATATGAGACAGGGAAAAAAGGAAAGAGAAATAAAAGTGTTGAGGACAAGAATATAGATAGGAGAGAGAGAGAGAGAGGGGGGGGGAAGCTTGTAAAAGGGATGAGGAAGAGAGTAAACAAACAGCAAAAAATAACAAAGCAACCAATCATCCAATACAAACACAATAAAGCAATATAAAACAAAAATAGAGTAAGAACAAAATAAAACAAAACAGAAATCCACACACACAAAAACAAAAAAGTAAAGCAAAACAAAAAGAAACAAAAACTACAATAACAGAAACAAAAACAAAACCCCTGCAAGAATGTAAGTACAGAGCCAAATTGGCCTCTGCATCCCTTTTGGATGTGTGTGAATATTTTCAGCTTTTAGATGTCTATACTAGATTCTCAAGCATGTTTCATGCACTCTTATTTGCTCTTTCCATCATTGCAGGCAGGAAGTTCCACTGGTGCACCTCCCACTGCAAGCTTGTGTTTCTAAGCTCTCCACAGGACCTGTCCCTGTGCCTCTGTTGTCTGTATAGGCAGGGAAGCATCACTGGGTCTGGACCTAGTGTAAGACAGAGGCTTTGAGCTTTCCAGAGGCCTGTCTGTGTCTGTCTCTCTGCCTTTGCTGGTGGTGGATGTGCAGTCTAAATACCAGGCATTTTTCAGGGGGGCCTGTAAAGTCTTTATACCCTATGTGCTCCAGGTCCCTCCTTGCACTTCTGCTCCTATCCATTTGCTAGAGGGGTGGGTGACTGAGTCTGTCCTTTGCACATGTCCCCTTCCACCAAGAGTTCTGAAAAGTTACAGTTCTGTGCTGCTCTGGCTCTGGAGGGAGAAGTGCGCTGGTGTGTCTCCTCTGGAGGCTTAAGCTGGTTGTCCTGGGTGTTCTTGGTCACTGTTGGTGGTGTGGGGATTTGCCACCTGATTAGGGTTTGGAGTTCTGGGGTCACTTACTCCACATCTGTTTGCTGGGTACACAGGAGGTCATTAGATGTCTTGGTGCTAGTGGACCCGCACCTGGCAGGTAGCTCAATGGCAGTCGCTGTTCCACAGTGCATGCCACTGCCTTGAACATGGTCTACTTTGTTCTCCCTGGACTGCTCTCTGGACTCTGTTCAGCTGTTCTTTGCTGCTTCATTCAGTTTTGTGCTGCTTTGCTCTTCCTTCCATCAAGAGGCTGCTTTTGTGGTGGTCGCGATTCAAACTGTGCAGTGAAATTGATGCTGCTCTGGCTCTGGAGGGAGAAGTAGGCTGGGGTGGTCCCACTGTGCAGGCTTAGGCTGGTTGTCCCAGGCATTCTCGTCACTGTCAATTGTGCGGGGACATGCCTCCTGGAAAGGGTATGGAGTTCTGGATTCACTTACTGTGCATCTGGTTGCTTGGTATGCTGGAGGTCATTAGGTGTCTTGGTGCTGGTAGACGCTGTGCTGGGTGGCTGGCTCAGTGGCTGCTGCTACTTTGTGGTGTGCACCTCTGCTGAGTGCACAGGCTCCTTTACTCTCCCTGGTCCACTTTCTGCTTTCTTTTCAGCTGCTATTCAGTATTCATTACTTTGTTCCCCTTTTTTGTTGCTTCTTTCTTCTGTCAGGAAGCTGCTTTTAAGGTAGATTTGAATCGAGCTCACAGTGCCTGAGGAAAAGTATTTCTCTCAGATGCCATCTTGGGCTCTCTTCACCATATATTTTTTAAAATAGACACTTTTTGATTTTAATTGAATTTTAATACAGTTAGGTAAATTATAAAGTTGTAAAGTTAGTAAGTTATAAAGTTAATAAGTTATAAAGTTAGTAAAGAAGCTGGTCAAAGGAAATGTGTTGGCTCCATGTCTTATTTTCTGGACATTATTCTTGTCATCCAACTCATTTGGATTGTGTGTGTTCACACACATGCCTATTGGTAATTTAAGTGAAAAACATATTCACATTAAAATGTGTTGCTTTTATAAAGTATTTATGAAATACAGAAAACAATTGCCAGAAATAATTAGTGCCACTTTGCCCTTTATTCAATCATAGAAACTTATAGTATAACCTGGCAAATACTAGTTATAGGAGTTCATCATTGGGGTGGTAGAAATACTTCACATTTTTAAGGGTTGAGAATAGATGAGCAAGGTACCATTATATCAAATATCTATTAAAGGGAATTTAGGTCCTGAACCTGAAATGAAGCTACCAGCTGAATATCAAATACAATTGGGGTTGTTCTTGGAGATTCAGAATCTTTTATAAAACCCAATAAATGATGATACTTCTGAAAATATTTTTAGGAAATAAATTACACTTATTGGGGAAGAAAAAATTGAATACATAAGTAAACCAATAACAGTTTCAGTATTTTCCATTTAGATGTGTTTTTACTTTGTTTATTTGTTAAATAAAATTAAGTATATTTAAAAACATCCCAACACCAACAACTCAAAGAGATAAATTAGAAGTTAAAATAGAGACCAATTGAAAGTTAATATACCTATTGTCTTATTGTGCATGTAAATGTGTCAGCTCTTGGTTTTATGTATTTTAAAGTCTCTTTCTAATTTTTTAATATAATATATAGTAATTTTTATTAAAACAAGAAAGAGAGGAAGAGTGAAAGTGGCATAAACTTGTCTTAAAGGCAAGGTATGGTGTCTGATAAACAGAAACATAAAGATACATTTAAAATCACACTGTAAAAATTAATTTTTCATTAAAAATCTGTTATTTAAAAATGCCAGAGGCTTACAAGTTTGCTACCTCTGAGGCTTATAAATCATTATTATATGCTGTGCAATATAATACATCAATAAAAGTCAAACTCCTAAAAGTAGAGAGTGGAATGTTTGTCCCCAGTGTTAGAAATAAATTTTTTGTGGCATAAAAAAGGCACATGTTTGAAAAATATTTAGCAAAATGATTTTACATTTTTGCAAAAAAGGGTGCTGCTAGATATGCAAGCTAGCACACCTGATGGAGAGCCAGGTGGGCCTTCTGAAGGCAAAACTTCTGTTGTTGTGCTCCTACTGGGGGAGACAGCTTCACAATATTCATGGTCAGCTACAAGGGACAACAGGAAAGGGGTTGATATTTGGAATTTTTAAGATATACTAATTTTACAAAGAAATGTGCGTTTCTACAGTTACAAAATGACTGTATTACAAAATGGAGCTTTAGTTAAGCTATTACTTTGATAAGAAAGATCTAATTATATTCTCATACCAGGGGGAAGAAATGAGATTGGTTGGAGAAAGGACATATTCATCAATGGGGATACATTACAGTTAGGTAGGAAGAATAAGTTCTCCTGTCAATTGCACCAGCATAATAACTTAAATGGTGTGTAATGCCTTTCATGTGTTATTTTGACAGGGGCATCTGTGATTTGGAGAAGAATGTGTTCAAATATTTTGTTGAGTTTTTTTTTTATTTGTAGGATTTTTTTTTTACATAATATGTATAAAATACTTTATTTGATATGTGTTTTCATGTTTTCAAATATTTCTCCCAGACTTTGCTCTCTCTCTGTCTTCTCTCTCTCTCTCTCTCTCTCTCTCTCTCTCTCTCTCTCTCTCTCTCTCTCTTTCTCTCTCTCTCTCTCCTCTCTCTCCTTCAATTATTTTTATCTCTTTTCTTCCAACCTCTGTATTAGGGGAAAAATGTTTTTAATTTTAATGATGTTCAACAATGAGTTCTTTATGTACCCTGAACTTTTAGGAAGTAATTAAGGTTAGATGAAGTCATAAGAGTAGGACACTAATATGATAGAATTAGTTCCCTTAATCAAAGATACATTTGAAAGTTTTATTTTTCAGCTCTGGCACATTCTCACTGCTATGGTCCAAAAGCTTAGATGAAGGAAAATTTACTTGTTTAAAGTTTTGTGGTATTTGGGGGTTCAGTCCATGTCAGGCAGGATCTGTAGAGCTCAGGGCATGATGGAAGGAAGCAGAGAGAGGTAGAGCATAGTTCTGCTTTCACTTAATAGAGGCAAGAAGCAGGAGAGAGGGAGCGAGCCAAGCTTTGTTCTCACATCATAGAAGCTGAAAATAAAGACAGCAATCAAGAGTATTTAAAGACAAAAGGCCACACTCCCAGGGACCTATTTTCTCCTGCCATACCCCATCTGCATAGGTTATCATCCAGTAAATACTTTACAATGAATTTATCCATTAATGCCAATACAAACCTCATAACATAATTACATCAACTCTGAACATTAATATATGAGCTCTCCAGGGAACATTCGATATCTAGCCATAACACATGCATACATAGAGGACATGTGAGTATATTTTGAGATGATAGGCCCCTGCAAAAGAAAAAGAGTAGGATGAAACCTACCTTATTGTCATCTTTATTTGGAGACTTCTGAATTTCCAGAATTGTGACAGACAAATCTCTTCCAGTTAGGCCACCTGGTGTCATGATATTTTATTTCAAAAGCCCAAGTAGAATAATATACTAGTTGCCTTATGACCTCAGCTCTTGGAAGTTTGCAAAATATTTCTTTATATTTTCTTTTGATTGTGTCCTTTTGATTGTTGTGAGAGTAGGGTTGGGCAAATTATATTTTGTGGGTATATTTTCCTAAATGGAAAAATAACTACATTTTAGTCTGAATAATTTCACAGTCTAGGTAGGGTCTTAAGTCTAAGTCTCTGATTAAACAGTTATTTTTCCATTTAGGAAAATATAAAACAAAAAATCTGATGAAAGATAAGGTTTGTATGATATAAAGAAGTTGGCTGAGGCATCAGGGTAGACTTGGCATCTTCCTTAAATCTCCCGGGTGGAAATTATTGGACATGATGTGGTCATCTATTTATTAAAGACTTTGAAATGGAAAAGTAGAAATTGTTGCCCAGATCTCCCTGGACTATTTGATGAGGAATAAATATGATGTCCTACTTAACTACATTCTGGATCCCTGCAGAAGTGACAGATGATGGACTTTATCTCAAAATACTTCATGGTTGCTTAAATATTGGCTTTAATACTTATCTCTACTCTCGCCATTTATGGAGGCACTATGAAACCATTGCTGCTTTCTTTGTTTTTATTTGTATTTTTTCTGTTTGCATTAAAATTACCAACTTTCTTATTGTTGTTATTGTTTTATTTTGGGTACTAGGGAGTGAATTCAGTGGTATTCTACCACAAAGCTATAATCCAAGCCCTTCTTATTTTTCTTTTTTAAAAAATTTGAGGCAGAGTCTTATTAAGTTTCTGAGACAGAACTCAAATTTGGGATACATTTGCCTCAGCCTCCAGAGTAACATGCATCACCACACCCAATACAAGTATTTTTTACTAAATTATATGTTGTAAAAAAGTAGTTATTGTATTACTCATTTTGTTGTCTAGAAATCACCTGACAATTTATAAATATTTTCCTATAAAGTGTATTTATTTTTAAATGTTTATGCTTTTATTGGTGCATTATAGTCCTTACATCGTAATGCAGTTCAAAGTCATAGCAACAATGCACACAGCACTTTGTAGGCTTTCTCCTGGCTCCCTGTCCACTCTCCCCTTTCTTCATGCAGGATATTGAGATTGGCATTGGTATTCTCACATATGTTCATATCAGTGGAAAATTTTCCTTCATTAATTCCCCCTATTCTTCCCCCATCCCCCAAACCACCACTCTCCCTTCACTGGAGTGTCTCCTCCATTATCCAAAGTACTTCTAGTATCCCAATTACTCCCTAGCTTTCACATATGACAGAAGGCATAAAAATATAGAATAATATGAAATGACCTAACCTACAAATAATAGACATAATAGACATTGAAGAAGGTCCTATAGTGTATATTTAAACACATTTTGGAGAGCCAATTTTAAAATAATATATGTTATTCCTAATGGTTCTACTATTTTGTTTACAAAAGCTTTAAAATGATATATGGCAAGCCAATTTTAAAATAATGTAAGTTATTCCTCATGTTTCTACTATTTTGTTTACAGAAGCTTTAAAATGAGATATGGCAAAATATACTGTACAATAGACAAAAAAGGGTAAGAAGGCCCCTGACAATAATCACTTCATGAAATGGTTTTTCAATTGCAAAATATTTATTTTTCTTAAAAGTGAATAAAATTATCTCCATGCCCCATATTATTTATGTGACAAGTAGATTCATTTGCCAGTAGATGGCAAAAACTCCATCCAAATATGTAGTTAGTAGATCTTTTAATATATGACTTTATTAAATCATATTTTGATTTTATTCTAAACTAATGAAGAATATGAAAAGATTATAAAATTGGGTGTGGTGGTGCATGCTTGTAATCCCAGTACTTGGGAGGCTGAGACAAGAAGATCGCAGGTTCATTGCCAGCCACAGCTACTTAGTGAGGCCCTCCGCAACTTAGTGAGACCTTGTTTCAAAATAAAGAATATAAAATAGGGCTGGGAGTTTAGCTTCGACGTATACTGCCCCTGGGTTCAATCCCCAGTACCACAAAAGAAAAAAAAAATATTCTGAACAAAATATAGGTAAAAAATGTTCAAAACCTAGTAATTTTCTTTTACAAAAACTAAAATATTTCAATAAATTTACTCTAATTAAAATTTTGTTTTAATTTTTGAGAAAGAATTTATGGAAGACCATGCTTTCTATACAGGCTCACATACTATTTTTTGAAATATAATTTTGTTGGTGCAGCATATGCCAAGTAATAATGAAGATTATTTTCACTCTGAGTATTGAATGAAAGCTACAAAGTTAGAAAGTCAAGTCCTGAGTATGAATGCTTTGATTAATCTATATCTTTTATTTTTTATTTTTGTAGCCATAGTCTCTTTTCCCTATTTTCTGACTGCTGAAGTATTCCCAAGCCCTGTCATATACCTAAGAGTTGACATATTGGTAGGAACAGTTGGGCATTCAAAATGTTCTCATGATTCCTTTGTTAAAAATACCCTTTTGCACATATAATAATGTACAGCACATGATGAAATATTCCTCTAATGATTTAATGAGGAAGGAAAAGGACAGACCCAAATTCTGGGCTGAAAATTATTTTCCACTCTGTGGAAGGCCCTTATTAAAATATGTATCAAGAATGTTTCCTCAAAGTTTTGTCTCTTAGCTATCACACCTGACTTTAGGATTCAAAAATGTTTTTGTCACATTGTGCTTTTCTGGAATTGTAAGCGAACACCACAACAGTATCTGCTTATATATGAAGGGAATATTGGTACAGAAAACACACCAGCACTTTCTTTCTGTTTCTCATAGCATGTTGTAAATGTTTAATCTATGCAGAAATATGTGTAGAAACTGCTGATGCTGTCTTCTGTTGGAAAATAAATTTTGACTTTCCTCCACAAAAAATGAGAATAAAATATCCAATCCAAGAACTGTGGGACAACTATAATAGGTATAGTGTATTTGTAATATAAGGACAGACAAAGGAGAGAGAGAATCAGGAAGGGGAGGGAAGGTGACAGAAAGAGAGAAGACAAGAAGAAATATCTGAGGTAATAAATGGTCAAGAATTTTCAAAAAAGTGACAAGAGGAAAATCAGTGAAAATATACACCTAGACATATCACATTCAAACTACAAAAGTTTATGAAAAGCTCATAGCTAACAGATGAAAGATCTGTATTCTTAAAACTTCAAACTCTTGATGAAAGAAAGTAAAGGCAAAAATAAATTGAAATATATTCCATGCTCATGGATTAGAAGTCATAAATTGTTAAAATGCCCATACTATCTAAAGCAATATACAAATTTAGTATAATTTCTATCAAAGAAATTGTAAACTTCACCTCCTTGGTTAAACTTATTTCTAGATATTTTACTTGGTTTTTAATTTTTTTCCAGTTATGTCATTATTTGTACACATAAATTTTACTGATTTCTGAATGTTCATTTTACTTCTGCAATTATACTGAATTATAAAATTATATTTATTCAGTTGTATTATTCACAGACAGAAATAGAAAAATAATTGCAAAATATGCAATTCCACTCATGAATCCTCATTTTAATTTATTGTGCCTTAAGGGTCTTATTAAGGAAGTGTCTACTGTGCCTATATGTTGGAGTGTTGGACCTATGACTTCAACTAGTAATTTCAAAGTCTCTGTTCTAATTTCCAGGTCTTTGATCCATCTTGATTTGACTTTTGTGCAAGGTGAGAGTAAGTGATTTAAAACCATTTTTCTACAAGTGGATAACCAGTTTTCCCTACACCATTTTCTCCAACATATATGTTTGGCATCTTTTTCAAAACTCAGCTGGCTAGAAGAGTGTGGATTTGTTTCTGTATCTTATATTCTGTTTCATTGGTCTATGCATCTGTTTTTGTGCCACTTTCATGCTGTTTTTATTACTATGGCTCCATAGTATAATTTGAACTCAGATATTATGATGCCCCTTCTGAATGGTTCTTATTTCTGAGAATTGCTTTGGCTCCTATGGGTCTTTTGTTTTTCCATGTGAAGTTTAGGACTGATTTTTGTGTCAAGAGTGGCACTGG
>PVLC010025014.1:11252-24163 GCA_004027655.1 Graphiurus murinus
TAATCCCAGCATTCGGGAGGCTGAGACCGGAGGATCCGGGTTCGCGGCCAGCCTCAGCTACCTAGTGAGGCACTCCGCAACTTAGTGAGACTCGGTTTCAAAATAAAGAATAAAAAATAGGGCTGGGGGTATAGCTCGGAGGTAGAATGCCCCTGAGTTCAATCCCCAGTACCGCAAAAAAAAAAAAAAAAAAAAGAGTGGCACTGGTAATTTAATAAGATTGCATTGAATCTGTAGATCACTTTTGGTAGAATGTCTATTTTGATAACATAAGCATAATTGCATTACACTAAAAGTTTCTGCTTATCAAAGGAAATCATTAAGAGTCTAAAGAGAGCCTACAGAATGATAGAAGATCTTTGCCAGTTATTACTCTGATAGAGGACTAATATTTATAAAGTACTTAAGACAAAGTACTTAAAATACTTAACACTAAAAAATTCAGGAAATGGGCAATAAAACTAAATAGACATTTGACAAAAGAATAAATATCAGTGGTCAATAAATATATGAAAAATGTTCAATGTTATTATCAAGCAGGGAGATGCAAATCAAAACTTAACTGAGATTCCATCTAACTCCCATTAGAATGGTAATCATCAAGAAGTCAAACAATAAATGCTGGTGATGATGTGGAGAAACAGGAACTCTTCTACACTGTTGGTGGGATTGGAAATTAGTATAGCTGCTATAGAGATCAGTGTGGAGATACCTCAGAAAACTGGGAATGGATCCACTTTGAGATCCAGCTATATCACTCCTGGGTATTTTACCAAAGAGAACAAAATCAGAATATTTTAGTAATATATGCATATCCAACTCTATAGCAGCATGAGTCATAATAGCTAAATTATGTAACCAACCTAGGTGTCCCTTAACAGATGAATGATTTACAAAATTTATAGGATATACCTACAGTAGAATTCTACTCAGCAATAAAGAATAACAAAATTATCCCATTTTCAGGAAATGGATGGACCTGAAAAATATGTTAAGTGAAATTAGCCTATAACAAAAAGTGAAGGGTCATATATTTTCTCTCATATGTGGAAGTTACAGAGAAATCAAGATATAAAAGGGACTTAAATAATGGAGGAGAGCGCTGGGCATGGTGAGGCACGCTTGTGATCCAAGTACTTGAGAAGCTGATACTGGAGGATCCGGGTTTGTGGCCAACCTCAGCTACTTAGTGAGGCCCTCCACAACTTAGTGAGGCCCTGTTTCAAATTAAAGAATAAAAAATAGGATTGGGGGTATAGCTAGGAGGTAGAATGCCCCTGAGTTCAATCCCCAATACAGAAAAAAAATGGAGGAGAAACTCCACTGAAGCAAAGAAGGTGGTCTAGGGGAGGAGTGGGAAGGAAGAGAGGGAGAATTAGTGAAGGAAACACTTTCATTGACATTATTTCAATATCATGTATGGGAAAGGGTGTGGAGTGGGGAGGGAGCCAAGGGAAAGGTGTGTGCATGTATGTCACTATCACTCTTAACTACATTATGATGTGAAACTATAATACACCAATAGTATATAAAAACAATAAGCTAGATGTCAGAAAAAAATAAAATATAAGGGTACTTCAAGTAAAAATTGACAGAAATCGTTTCTAATAAAAATTCTTCTATGTAAAAAATAAATAAAAATTCATATGAACTATAAAAGACTCTAAATTCCCAAAACTATTCTGAGAAAAAAAATTGGGGGATATCACACTTTCTGATTTTTTTTTATTTTATTTTTTAATTGGTGCATTGTAATCATACATCTTTGTTAGGTACAAGCTGATAAAGGCATACATGCACATATTTCTCATTTAACCCTTCCCCAATTTCTGCCCCATTTCTCACCCTCCCTCCTTCTCAGGTTCAGTTTAGTGACTGATATATTTGTGAAAGTCCATCATGTGCATTAGGATGTCCTCCCTCCCCTCATCACCTTCAGTTAAGTCAACTTCTTTGCTCACCTAAGGTTTCTCCTTCTTCATCTGGAGTCCCTCTTAAGCCCCATGTTATCCCTACCTTCCGCATATTAGGGAGAGCATACAATTTTTAACTTTTTGTGACTGGTTAATCTCACTTAACATAATGTTTTACAGTTTCATTCATTTCCCTGCAAATAACATGATGTTCTTCTTTATGGCTGAGTAAAATCCCATTGTGTACATATCCCATAGTGTTGTAATCCATTCATCTATTGATGAACATCTTGGCTGGTTCCAGTTTGGCAATTGTGAATTGTGCAGCTATAAACATAGATACACATGCATCGGTCTGATAGTTTGGTTTCCATTCTTTTGGGTAGCTACCCAGGAGTGGTATTGCTGGATCATGTTCATTCCCATTCATCTAAGGATCCTCCATACTGTTTTCCAAAGTGGTTGCACTAATTTGTAATCCCACCAGCAATGTATTAGGGTTTCCACTTCTCCACACCATCACTAGCATTTGTGGTTGTATGTGTTCTTGATAGCTACCATTCCAACTGGGGTTAGGTGAAATCTCAAGGTAGTTTTGATTTGCATCTCTCTAATTAATAATGGTGTTGAACATTTCCTCATACATTTATTGGCCATTTGTATTTCTTCTTTTGTGAGGTGTCTATTTAGATCCTTTGCCCATTTTTTGAGTGGGTTATTTGTTTACTTAGCTGTGAGTTATTTGAGTTCTCTACATATTCTAGATATTAGTCCTCTATCAGAAGAGGAGCTGGCAAAAATTTTCTCCCACTCTTTCGGCTCTCTGTTGAGGTTCTTGATAGTTTCTTTTGCTGCACAGAAGCTCTTTAGTTTAATGTAATTCTATGTATTGATCTTCCTTTGAGTTGCTTGTGCTTTTGGGGTCTTATTGAGAAAGTTTTTACCTGTGCCTATGTATTGAAGTGTTGGGCCTATGCACTCTTCAAGTAGATGCGAGATGTCTGGCCTAACTTCTACGTCTTTGATTCACCTTGAGTTGACTCTTGTACAAGGTGAGAAAGTGGGGTTTATTTCCATTTTCCTGCATGTGGTTAACCAGTTATGTGAACACCATTTGTTATATGTATGTTTTTGGCTCCTTTGTCAAAAATCAGTTGACTGTAAGCACTTGGATCTGTTTCTGAATCTTCTATTCTGCTCCATTGGTCTATGTGTTTGTTTTTCTGCCAATACTATGCTGTTTTTATTACTGTGGCTTTGTAGTAGAGTTTGAAGTCAGGTATTATGATACTTCATGCATAGTTCTTGTTGTTAAGAACTACTTTTTCTATTCTGGGAATTTTTTTGTTCTAAATGAATTTAAGGACTTATTTTTCTATGTCTTGTTTTTTTATTCTCTACTTCACTAATTTCTGGTCTGATTTCCAGTTTTCTACTGGCTTTATGTTTAGATTGCTCTTGTTTTTCAAGGATTTTGACCTATGTCATTAGCTTATTTATTTGGTGGTTTTCAGTTGTTCTTATGTGGGCACTCAGTACTATAAATTTTCCTCTTAGTAATGCCTTCAAGGTGTCCCAGAGATTTTGATATATTGTGTGTCTATTTTCATTGGTTTCTAGGAATTTTTTTTGTGTGTGGTACTGGGGAGTGAACTCAGGGGTGTTCTACCTCCGAGCTATACCCCCAGCCCTATTTTTTATTCTTTACTATGAAACTGGGTCTCACTAAGTTGCAGAGTGCCTCTAGGAATTTTTTAACTCCTCCCCTTATTTCTCCTATGACCCATTCCTCGTTCAGCAGTGTGGTGTTTGATCTGCATGTGTTTACATGGTTACTCTAGGTCTTCTTTGAGTTGATTTCTAGTTTCACTCCATTGTGGTCTGAAAAGATGCAGGGAATTATGTTACATTTTTTAAATTTTCCAGTGCTCACTTTGTGGCCCAGAATGGAGTCTATTTTGGAGAAGGTTCCATGTGCAGCTGAGAAAAATGTGAATTCAGTTGGGTGAAAAATTCTGTATGTGTCTAAAAGGTCCATTTGGTTTACGGTGTCTTTAGGTCTGAGGCATCTTTCCTAACCTTTTGTTTAGAAGATTGGTCTAGTGACGTGAGATGAGTGTTGAAGTATCCCAATATTTTTATATTGAGATCTATGTGTGACTTTATATTATGAAGAGTTATGCTTGGGGCATAAATGTTGACTATTGTTTTTTACTCTTGCTGAATTTTTCCTTTTTCTAGTAATAAATGACCTGCTTTGTCTCTTCTAATAAGCTTAAGTTTGACATCTGATTTATCTGGTATCATATTTGCTACTCCTACTTGTGTTCAAGTTCCATTGACATGAATTACCTTACTCCAGCCCTTCACCTTTAGTTTGTGGGAATCTTTGCTTGTAAGGTGTGTTTCGTGCAGGCAGCATATAGATGGATTCTGGGTTTTAATCCATTTTGCCACCTGATGCCTTTTTATTGGGGAATTGAGGACATTTATATTCAGCGTGATTATTGAGAGATGATTTTTACTTCCTAATATTTTGAGTTTTGACTTTTGTTTGAGGTAGTGTTTGTTCTTCTTTGCTTAGTTGTTTGCTTCCTGGAAATTATTGTTCTCTGGTTCTGATGTTTACTTGTTAGTTCTTCATTGTAGTTAATCTCTTTGAGTATTTTCTCTAGTGCTGGATTGGAAGAGATAAATTCTTTCAGTTTCTTTTTGTCATGGAAGGATTTTATTTCCCCATCGATTTTGAGAGAGAGTTTTGCTGGGTAGGAGACTCTTGGCTGCAAGTTATTTTCTTTCAGAGTTTGGAATATGTTACTCCAGCCCCTCCTGGCTTTCATGACTTGGTTTGGGAGGTCTGGAGTGATTCTAATTGGTTTGCTTCTAAATGTCACATGGTCTTTTACTTTTGTTGCCTTTAGAATTCTCTCTTTGGTCTCTATATTAGTCAACTTGATTATTATGTGGCACTGTGAACCTCTTCTTTGGTCTTATCTAGAGGGGGTTCTATATGTTTCCTGTACCTGTGTGCCAACTTCTCTTTCTATGTTTGGAAAGTTCTCTGATATTACTTCTTTGAAAAGATGGTTTATTCCATTAGTTTCAACTTCTAGTCCCTGTTCTATACCTATTATTCTTAGGCTAGCTCTTTTACAATTGGCCTAGATATTGTCAATGTGCAATTCATACTTTTGATTTTTTTTTCTAATTTATGTGCTATGGATTCATTTTTGGAGTGATCATCTTCTAAGAGTGATATTCTATTTTCCATGTGGTCTAATCTACTGTTTATGTTTGTATTGATGCCTTCACTTCAATTATTGCATCTTTCATATCCTTCATTTCCTTCAAGGATTCTCTATGATTCCTGTTCAGGGTGACAGATTCTTTGTTTATTTGTTCCTTTATTTCTTTCCAGCTCTCTCTGCATTCTTTTTGAAAATTTTGTATTATTTCTTCTATTAAAATCTGAACTGTTCTTCTGGTAATCTCTGTCATTCAGTGTTGTTGAATTCTGTTGTTGTGGGATTGTGTTGGCTTATTGTTTCTTTGCTATATTTCCTTCCTATGGTTTCCCTGTTCATAAATGTATATCTTTACTGCTCTTGCAAGCCTTCTCTCAATTTATAGGTTTCTTATTTTTATATTCTCCCTGTGAATAGTATCTTGTACTGAGATGCAATTACTCTAGGACTTCTGCCTACCCTATTGGTGCCTTTGGTGGGTCTCAGGTGTTGACATCTAGGGTCTGTTTGTTGCTTCTGTTATGAGGATTCCTGTCAGATATGTGAGTAGGACAGTTTGTGGTTTCTGTATTTTTAGGCCTGAATGTGGGATTTGTTGACCTATTCCTTCTATTAGCAGAGGTGAGTTTATCCTTAGAGTTTGGCAGTCTTTTCTGGTGGTTCACCTCTCTGATCCAATCTTTGCAGTAGGAGTTTAGATGTGTCTGCTGGTATATATGGGGACAGGTTGTGTACAGTGGTAAAGTTTGGGTGAGAAGTCACAGTGATAAATGCAAGAATAGGGTAAAGTAGAGGGTATGGTCCAGTGGAATAAGAGATTGTGTGTTGAGGTGATATATAGTAAAGATTAGAGATAGTGGATATGTCAGAGGATTCTGGTCGTCAATGTAGGGTATTTAGATGTAGTAGTATAAGATGGTCTTGATATGAGACAGGGAAAAAAGGAAAGAGAAAATGAGTGTTGAGAAGAATATAGATAGGAGAGATGAAGGGAAGCTTGTAAAAGGGATAATGGTGAGAGTCAACAAACTGAGCAAAAAATAACAAAGCAACCAATCACCCAAACAAACCTAAATAAAATAAAGCAATACAAATGAAAACAGATTAAAAACAACAACAAAAAGAAAATCCCTGCAAGTTGGTAAGTACAGAGCTGAGTTGGCCTCTGTAGTCCTTTTGGATCTGCGTGGATATTTTCAGCTTTTAAATATCTGCTCACTATACTAGATTTTTGACCATGACTCAGGCATTCTTATTTTCTCTCTCTGTCAGTGCAGGCAGGGAGTTCTGCTGGTGCCTCTCACACTGCAAATTTATATCCCTGAGCTCTCCACAGGGTCTCTCTCTCTCTCTCTCTCTCTCTCTGCCTTTTCTGGTGGTGGTAGTGCAATCTGAATGCTGGGCATTTTCCAGGGTGTCTGTAAGGTCTCTATGCCCTGTGTGCACTGGGTCCCTCCCAGGCTTCAACTTCTATCCAATTGCTTGAAGTGTGGGTGACTGAGTCTGTCCTTTACATAGGTGCCCCCATGGAAGCACAGTTTAACTTACATATCTGTGATATTCTGGTTTGGATGGGAGGAGTGAGCAGGGGTGTCCTCCTCACAGAATTAAGCTGGTTTTTCAAGGTATTTCTGGTCACTGTCAATCCTGCTGGGATATGCCACCTGATTAGGTTGTGGAGTTCTTTTTTTTCTTTTTTTCTTTTTTTTTTTTGTAGTACTGGGGATTGAACTCAGTGGTGTTCTACCTCCTAGCTATAGCCCCACTATACCCCCATCCCTATTTTTTATTATTTATTTTGAAACAGTCTCACTAAGTTTCTGAGTGCCTAACTAGGCAGCTGAGGCTGGCTGTGAACCCAGATCCTTGTCTCAGCTTCCCAAATGCTGGATTACTAGCGTGTGCCACCATGCCTTGCTGGTGTGATATGGGTTAATATACAAAATCTATAAAGAAGTTATACAGCTAAATGGTGAAACAGCAAACTGATGTTAAAAAATGGGTGAAAGCCAGGCGTGGTGGTGCACACTTGTAATCCCAGTACTTGGGAGGCTGAGACAGGAGAATCACAGGTTCACGACTAGCCTCAGTTACTAGGCCCTCCACAGCTTAATGAAACTCTGTTTCAAAATAAAGAATAAAAAATAGAGCTGGGATGTAGAATGCCCCTGGGTTCAATTCCCAGTAATGAAAAAAAAATGGGCAAAAAACTTGAACAGGTATTTCTTCAGAAAAGACATAAAAGTGGTTAGTAAATATATGAAAATGTTTTCAACACCATTAGTCAACAGGAAAATGCAAATCAAAACCACTATGATATACTACTCAGTCTTTTTTTGATACATATTATAAAAAAGTAAAAAAGATAATAAATTTGTTGATAGTGTGGGTGAACACAGTGTATATTGTTTATGGGACTCTAGATTGGTACAACTAATATTGAAAATAGTATGTAGTTTTCTAAAGAAATTAAAAATAAACCTACCATAATACCTACCAATCCCTCTTCTGGGATTGGTAGGAAATGAAGTCACTACCTGATAAAAATGTCTGCACTTTCATATCTATTGCAGCATTATTCACAGCAGTTAGGTTATGAAAACAACACATTCATCTGTCAACACATGAATGAATAAATAAACCATGGTACATTTACAAATGTACATTATTTGGCTTTAAAATAATGAGTTCTGGTCATTTGCCACCACACTAATGGACTTATATTAAGGGAAAAATCTATAAGCAGAAAAGACAACAGTATATGATCTTATTTACATGTAAAATCTTTTTCAAAAACCCTCAAATATACAGAGATAAAGTGGTCATTGAGGATGAGGTGATGTAGCATGAGTCATAATAGCTAAATTATGTAACCAACCTAGGTGTCCCTTAACAGATTAATGATTTATAAAATTTATGAGATATACACACAATAGAAGTCTACTCAGCAACAAAGAAAAATAAAATTATTCCATTTGCAGGAAAATGGATAGACCTGAAAAATATGTTAAGTGAAATTAGTCTATCACAGAAAGCAAAAGGTCATATCTTTTCTCTCATATGCGGATGCTACAGAGTAATCGAGACATAAAATGGACTTAAATAATGCAGGAGAAACTCCAGTGAAGCAAGGCAGGTGGACTAGAGGAGAAGGGGAATGGAAAAGAGGGAGAATTAGAATGGAAGGAAACACTTCCATTGACATTATTTTAATATCATGTATCATATTTGATACATGCAACAGATATGTAGGATGAATAAGTCTAGCCAATCTGTAACATGAGGACTTTTAGGTAATACGAGTGTAATATATGAGATCCATGCCAGATCAATAGATTTTAGCTATGTTTGCCAATCCAAAGCAAAAAAGGGATAACTGAAAGATGATGGATCTGTTGATTTGTTTCATTTCTGTTTTTATATATTTCCCATAACATCATATTATAAACTTAAATATATCTGCTAAAATGTATTTTTAAAAAGATTGTATGTTCTTTCTCAAAGACTAACTTACATATGTTTTATTTAATGTTAACTTTTATTAATTTTGTTTATTTGTTAACTAATCAAAGGATCTCATTCTGTGATCAGGCCTACTGTGGTGGTACATGCTTTTAATTCCAGCATTTGGGAGACCGAGACCAGAAGATCCGGGTTCGTGGCCAACCTCAGCTACCTAGTGAGGCACTTTGCATGCAACTTAGCGAGACCCTATTTCAAAATAAAGAATGAAAAATAGGGCTGGGGGTATAGCTCGAAAGTAGAATGCCCCTGAGTTCAATCCCCAGTAGAGAAAAAAAAATTGATATACATGAGATATACATATTCTCTTTGATATGTATAAACATGAGATAAACATGAGATAAACACGAGATATACATATTCTCTTTGAATGTCTGGTATTTTTAAAAAAATGGTAAAGCAAAATTTAAAAATGAGTTCCATTTTCCTCATACATATTTAACTCCTTTAGACATGACTATTCAAATATTGGTCATACTCTAAGACTGCACTTCCAAGATATCAGTTATTCCAGAATAAGAGCAAGATTAATTATAAATGAAATATAGATCGAATCCATTCTATATTTCATCTAGAAAAAAATGTTCAGTATCATCTCTCATTCAATGTGTATAGGCAGTTTGTGGCTAAAATTATTTATTTAGGAGAATAAACATCAGGATGTATTCAGTAACTCCAAAGGTAAGAAACACAGCTCAAATAATATAAAAGACTAAAGCTTTTAATTGTCTAGGAGTTTTAGACATTAGGAAACCTTGTTCATATTTATTGGGGTTATAACAGTCTTGTAGCAAGAAAAGTATTAAACAGGAATGCTTCCAAGGTTAAATAGGTATTTATCTCTTAGGTATTTATTGTATGTTTAATCCTAGTATAATGTTTTGTGCCCCATAGAATTCTTAATTTTTCTATAGTAATATAAGAAAAAAAGTTAATACTTATATAACTACTTTTTATAGTGATGAAGATGAGTTTGATGATGTTAACTTATTTGGAGAATAATTTCATATGAAATGCAAGCTCTTACTCTATGAAATGAAGAGAAATGATATTTTATCAACAAATGAAGAGAAATGATAATTTATCAAAATTTTTCATATGTATGTAAGCCTTATTTTATCCCATAAATAGTTCAATAGAAATATGTTTAATTAATTAATTTTCCCAAGGCAATATGATTTCATTGTAGAAAATTTTAAAGCAAATATAAAAAGTAACAAAATTAAAATGTCTCATTAACATAACATTTAGGGATATCTGGCATTACAGTTGGTTTATTTACAGTTTCTCTCTCTCTCTCTCTCTCTCTCTATATATATATATATATATATATATATATATATATATAATATATATATATATAGTGTGTGTGTGTGTGTGTGTGTGTGTGTGTGTGTGTGTGTGTGTGGTACTGGGGATTGAACTCAGGGGCATTCTACTTCCGAGCAACACCCACAGACCTATTTTTTATATTCTTTATTTTGAAACAGGGTCTCACTAAGTTGTGAAGTGCCTCACTAAGTAGCTGAGGCTGGCTGTGAACCCGGATCCTCCTGTCTCAGTCTACCAAGTACTAGGATTATAAGCGTGTACCACCACCCCTGGTTTATATGTGTATATTTTGAAAACAATTCCATAAGGACAAGGAGTATAAGATAAAATCCTAAGATCTTTATCTTGTAGTCACCAGCATCAAAGCAGAAGGAAGCTCTACTAGAAAATTAGGGGGAATGGGAATTTTAAGTTCCATCCAGAAAGTGGAGAAAAAAGAGTATAGAGATGGAAAAAAAGAGAATTCTTTGGTAAGATTTTATGTTATCATATTGAAAAATGGAAAGCATAGTGTGATTAAATATAAATCTCTGTATGATGATGATAAACAATAATAGCTGGTAGGGAACCCTACATTATAATGTGGCCCTGAGAATAAACACACTATGACAATCACTGATATCTTAGAGGGGGCTTTAGAATTGCACATGCTCTTGGTGCCTTTCTGGCCATTTAATTTTGATCTTCAGAGGCAAAGAGGTACATATTTAATACTTTAGTTATATTAATCAATTGTATATGCCTGGATTCTCAGACTACCAGCTTGAGGTTATAAATAGTCCCAGATATTCTTTATTACAGTTTCACCTAACAAATTTTAGAAATGTTTACCTCTTCATTGTCACACCCCATTCACTAAGGAATAATCTCCACAATGCTAGCTCAGGTATATTCCAGAGCAGGTGCATTCTATCCTTTGTTCATTTGTGGACAGTTTTACAGCTTCTCAGATAGTGTTTCAAGACACAGCTGCTCTCCAGTAAAGACTCTACTTCTGTCTCAGATAGGACAATCTTTTCTCAGAATCCCAGACTGCACAATTAAAACTAGTAGTGATTATTAATGAATATTGATTGTCAAATACACACACACACACACACACACACACACACACACACACACACATGACTGAACCCAGGGGCATTCTACTTTCAAGATATACCCCAGCCTATTTATTTTTTATTTTTGAAACCAGGGTCTTGTTTAAATTGCTAAGGTTCTAAGTTTCTGAGGAAGGCCTCAAACCTGCAATTCTCCTGTCTTGGTTTTCCAAGTACTGGGATTATAGGCGTGTACCACTGTGTCTGTTTAGCTACTCATATTTAGAGGCCCTAAAACCTAATTGGACTTTGGGGTGCTTTTGTAATTAGAGAAGGTCATCATTTTGAGTGTCTATCACTGCCATCACAAATTGGATTATTTTGGAAATATACCTCAGGCCCAACCAAAATGTCCTGGAAAGTAATCTGTACACATGTACCAGAATACTTGTCAATGTAAATATTCATTCCTTTTAGGAATAATTCTAAATGTCATTGTTTTATGTCTATGGGATACAAGAGGTAGTCAATATACTGTTCAATTACCCATTTAGTCCTAAATAGACTGATATATAAGACATGGTCAATTTAGTTAGTATAGACAACAGTGAGAACTGAGAATGCCAATTTGTTGTCTCATATTTTATCCAATGTAGAAAAAGACTAGGCCATGTTGCTTTCCTGTTGTAGGACAGCCTCCCCTTCAGACCTTCTCTAAATAAACACTTTGAGGTCAAGATGGCGACTGAATGAAACAGCTTTCCCCAGATGCTGTGATTTCAAACAAAATTTACCATATAAGGAGCATCTTAACAGAAGAAAAATACAACAAAAAAAGTGAAATTTGAACTACACCTAAAGAAGATCAAAAAAGTGGACTCAGGAGGGCAAGGGAACTTGCTACGGCCCCGCACTCAGGGCCACGGCCCTGCACCCTGCGCAGTGGTGGATCGGCGCCGTGTGGAAGAATTAGGCTGTGGAAGGAGCAGCGGGGATGAGCCAGATGCTGTGAGCTGAGCGGCTAACTACAAGGGGACACAGCTAACAGTCCAGGCATGGCGTTGGCCCCAGATCTCCACGAACTACTTAGGTGGGGATTGCCGCAGCATTCACAGTGACCAGAACCACCCTGTGGAACAGTCGGTGGAAGCTCCCATGGGCCAGTGTCTACGTTTTGCCCCAAAGATGGAACAGTAAGCAACGGCGCAAAGGAGGAAAGAGGACAGCCGTGAATCCAGCTTCTTGAAGGAAACAAGAGAAGGATAACTGGAAACTCAAACACAAACTCTGAGAGAGGAGCCTGCACACGCTGGGAACAGCAGCTGCCATCTTTGCCACAAGCCCCTCCCACAAACTTCCTGGTAGCTACACAGACCATCATTGTCCGATTGCGCTGCCAGCCATCAGATGGGAACAGGCTGAACAGCAGGGAGGTGTACAGAAGATCAACAAAACTAAAAGCTGGTTCCTTGAAAAAATAAACAAGATAGATAAACCATTGGCCAATCTGACCAAAAGAAAGAGAGAAGCAACCCAAATTACCAAAATAACAGATGAAAAAGGGGATATTACCACCGACAGTATGGAAATACAGAGGATTATCAGAAACTATTTTGAAAAACTGTACTCCAACAAAATGGAAGATCTAGAAGAAATTGACAACTTCCTAGACACATACAACCTCCCTAAATTGAGTCAAGAAGATATCGAAAACTTAAACCGACCAATAACAATCAAAGAAATAGAAACAGCAATAAAGAGTTTACCATCAAACAAAAGCCCAGGACCAGATTGTTTTCCAAGTGAATTTTATAAAACATTTTTAGAAGAGCTAATCCCAATACTCCTCAAGCTATTCC
>PVLC010025015.1:0-24294 GCA_004027655.1 Graphiurus murinus
TAGCATACACAATTTTCAATGAGCCTTTCATAGAGTAGGTAGTATGGTTACAGTATCTTTTGAAAGCACTATATTATTTTTCTGCATAACTATTTGGCAGATACAACCATTGAATGACATTCATTCTACATGTGTAGAAGTATTACTAGCAACAGTGAATGCCTCTGGCCCTAACATGCAGTTGCTTAGGTCTGGTGTGTCTAGCTAGTCAGTAGTTATTGGGTATTCTCATACCAAAAATGAACACTCACCAAACACACACAAGGCACTAGAACGGTATTGCCTGACCCATCAGGCTGAACCAGTCTATAGAGTAGATTGCCTGACTCCTAGACCTCCTGGAAACAAGGCCGGAGGCCTTAGTACTTCATCTTCTGAAGCTAAACCCGACCGAGGATGAGGATGGTACATTGCTGGACGCAGTGTCAGCACGGCGATGCTGAATTATGTGACTCTACTGCCCGACCCAGCCTGGAGGTGGTCTGTCCTGGGTTCCTGGGTGGCATCTGAACTCGTCATTTTCATGTTATTTTCTTCCGTCCAGCTGCTAAAGAACTTGGATTTTATAGTATCATTCTTTCTGGCAGAGTCTTTTATCTACCATCATTTTGTACTTACAAAATCTCATACTCACTTTCCATTAGATTTTTCAAAATAAGGTAACCAGACATAGGTCTACAAAGCCAATTTGTGAGAGCTCTCTCAATGAATTTGGCTCAGCATTGTACAAACTTATATGGATTCCTGCCATGCAGGGAAGCCTTTAAACTTCTAGAGATCCTTCACAAAAGGAATCGGTATAAAAATGTAGAGTCGCCATTTTGTATTTTGTCTTGATTATTGTGGCTTCAGTTGAGATGCTGCCACCTGCCAAGTATTACAATTTACCCTGGTAGGGCGGCGGCCTGGTCATATTGTTTGTTCAGAAACTCCATGCTCTATAAATGTTGGTCTGCCCTCCCTTCATGTTATTTCTAAAGAATGATAAATGATTGTGGAACAAAGAACAAAAGAAATAAAACAAGGCAGCAGTGTGTGGGAATTTCATCCTCAGGCACTGAATGAATACATTTTGCTCTACGTGGGCTGCGCGGATTACTGAGTTAGACTTGAGAGGGGACAGGCAGAAGGCCACTTTATTCTTCCTCCCACAGATTTGTTAAACCCAGTCCTTGGACTGGTTTCTCCTTAGCTCTTAGATTAAATTGTGGGCACATTCTACAGCTTTTCTGGTTACTTAAAATAAATTATGGTAAAAGATGCATATCATGAGCTACCACCTTAACCACTTCGAGGTGTACAGTTCAGTAGTGCTAAGTAGAGCATGTTGTGGTGCCACTAATCTTTTTCACCTTGCAAATCTCCAGTTCTGTACCCATTAAACAAACTCCTCACTTTCCCTTCTTTCTGCCCCTGTAACTACCATTCCACTCGCTGACCTTATGCATTTGGCTCCTGCAGATACCACATATTAGTGAATAAGTGATTTTAATACAGGGCAATAGTTGAAACTTTGAACTCTCATCCAGTTGGAAACTTCTCCCTTCCCTGATCCGGCCAGCTTCTGGTGGCTCTTCCTCTCAGAGAGAACTATTGGGGTCCTCTGGGATAGTACTGGGTGTTCTTTCCTTTTGCTTTTTTTGGTTGTTGTTGGTACTGGGGATTGAACCATGAGGCATTGGACCTCTGAGCTATCCCCTCAGACCTTTTTGTTTTTATTTTGAACAGGGTCTCACTTAAGTTGCTCAGGCTGACCTTGAACCTGTGATCCTCCTGTTTCAGCCTCCCAAGTTCTAGAATTACAAGCAGGTGCCACCACATTCAGCTTGGCTGCAGTTCTTCTGAAGCCGTGCTGATTTAAAGACGTGTGCTCTGCCCTTAGTGGCTGGTGGCACTGGAGTTCCGATGCAGTGCCTCTGCCAGCGTGTAGAGCACCAGCCAGTGGTGAGATGCCCGCCGTCACCACGCTGCTGGACTGCGGGGCCAGTGGGAACCCTGGGAAGTGGTAGGTAGCTGCGGGGCACGTCCTGAGGGGAGTCTGAATGCACCTGCTCTGGTGGCTTGTCATTTATCGCCTGGCATATGAATTCTTTATTTGTTGCTTGGTGGTATTTTATATTTCACCATAAACTCTGTCAAGGGCAATTAACTCTAACTCCAGGGAACACAGGTCAAACTCCCAGGTGCTGTCCTTGAAGCCTCCTTTGTGTCAGGGCATTGCACAGTGCCCCAGCAAGTCCAGAACACGCCTCGGCCCTGGTCTTCCTCCTCCTCTGCCTCCGGCTGGCCAAGGCCTTCCCCGCCAGCGCCTTCCTGCCCGCCGGAACAGTGCCGGGCACCACTGAGCGGTCCTCTGCCTCTGGGGCCTTGGCCAAATCTCTGAGAAAGGAGTCTCAAACATACTGTGATGCTGACTATCACAGAGAACAAGGAGAACTAAGCCCAGTCGCAGTTCAAAAGTACGTCTAAAAACTGAACAACTTGTTTTGTTCCAACAAGGTCATTAACAAATATGAGGAACTAGTTAACTTAATTGATAAAATTCCTTTTTGAAAGATATTAATAACATCTGAAATAATATACTTCCTTAATTTACCTAATAAAAATAAGTAGAGAGCCAGGCAGAGTAGGAGGCTGAGACAGGAGAATTGCAGGTTCAAGACCAGCCTCAGCAACCTAGTGAGTCCCTGTTTCAAAACAAAACAATAAAATAAAATAGAGCTGGGAGTGTAGCTCAGAAGTAAAATGGCCCTGTGTTCCATCCCCAGTAAAACACACACACACACACACACACACACAGAAACAAAAATCAGAAAACCCCCCCAAAACAAAACAACAAAAAAACCCCAAACCAACCATCCAAACAAACAAAAAAAGTAGAGAACAAATTCAGGAACAATGAAACATGGGAAAGACCTGAAAAACACATTGATACAAAAATATTTACAAGTTATATGAAAAAAGTAAGCTAAGTGAGTAAACACATTTGGGCAATTCATAAACTAAAAATGTGACTTAGGAAATGAGCCTGAGAATAAGCCTGGGTATTTGCAAATCAAGGAGTTAGAAAAACAGAAAACAATTAAATGAATTGAACTTGATATAGTAATCTAAACCAAATTAAAGCCAACATTATCTAAGTCTTCTTTAGTTTATTCATTCTATAAATATTTGTTGACATATAGTACTGGGAATTCAAACAAAATACATCTTCTCAAAGAGCTCACAGCCTGGTGGTATAAAGTGGCAGGTAAATGGTGATTCCATGCGACAGACTTAAAGCTGAGGTGAGACCCATTGCCAGCAATGGCGCTCCAGTCCCGATGCCACCGCAGACTGAGCTCATGCTGCAGGATGCCAGCGGAACCGGCAGAGGACGCCCAAGTGCAACGCTGCGGGCCGAGCTGAGCCTCTTCTCATGGCCTCTGGGGATGTATTTTGAAACAGGGTCTTATTAAGTTGCTGAGGGTCTCCCCAAGTTGCTGAGGCCGTCCTTGAACCTGCAATCCTCCTGTCTCAGCCTCCCGAGTACCGAGATTACAGGTGTGTGCCACCACACCCAGCTTATACCACACTTTCTTTATCCATTCATCCATTAATAGACACTTAGGTCGACTCTGTATCTTGGCTACTGGGAATAGTGCTGTAATAAACATGGGAGTGTGGATGTTTCTTCAACATACTAACTTCATTTCCTTTGGATAAATGCCCAATACTGTGACTGTCAGATACCATTACCAGTAGGTTCTATCTTTAATTTTTTGAGGAACTTCCACACCATTTTCTGTAATGGCTGTACTAGTTTATACCTACCAACAATATGTAAACATTACCTTTTTTCCACACCATCAATAGCACCTGTTATATTTTCCTTTTTTTGGTGTGTGGTACTGGGGATTGAACTCAGGGGCATTCTACCTCTGAGCTACACCCCCAGCCCTATTTTTAATTCTTTACTTTGAAACCGGGTCTCGCTAAGTTGCGGAGTGCCTCACTAGGTAGCTGAGGCTGGCCGCGAACCCGGATCCTCCGGTCTCAGCCTCCCGAATGCTGGGATTACAAGCGTGCGCCACCACGCCCGGCTATATTTTCCTTTTTTATAATGACCATTCTTACTGGAGTTAGGTGATAACTCATTGTGGTTTTGATTTATACTTCCTTGATTAGTGATAGATATTTTTTCATATACCTGTTGCCAATTATATATCTTCTTTTGAAAAAATACCTATTTAGGTGCGTTGCCCATTTTTAATTTGAATTATTATTTGCTATTGAATTGAATTCCTTATATATCCTGGATATTAACCCCTTGACACATGTGTAATTTGCAAATAATTTTCCCGTTCTGTAGGTTCTCTTTACTTGTTATAATTCAAATGTATTGTGACTAGATTAGAAAACAAAGTTTGTATGATGCCAAAACTTTTAAATTTATGGAGGCTTGTTTTATGACATGACATGATCCTGGAGAATGTTCCGAGTATGTATTCTGTTGTTAAAAGGAGTGTTCTACAGAAGTCTAAGGCTTCTTGGTTTATAATGTAGCTTACATCTTTTAGTTCTTTAACTGTTCTTTTCCTTAATTATAACTGTAAGGTGGGGTTCTGAAGTCTCCAGCTAAGTTTTCCCTCAGTTTTTCTTTGTGTATTTTGGAGCTCTATCACTCATCATGTCTTCCTGATGGATTGACTTTTAACATCATAAATGCTTTTAATCTCTTGTGACCATTTTTGTCTTGCAATCTATTTTGTTTGACACTAACATATCCACTCCAACTCTCTTTTGGTTACTGCTGGCATGTCAGTCTTTTTCATCCTTTTACTTTCCACCTAGTTATGTCTTTTAATCTAAAGTGTGTCTCTTTAAATAGTATAGTTGGATCATTTGATTTTAAATTCATTCTGCTAATCTTTGCTTTTTGGTTGGAGTATTTAAACCTAATAACTGGTATTAGAATTTCTACCTGCCATTTTGCTATGTTTTTTATATTTGACATATTTTTGTACCTCTATTCCTTCAGTATTTCCCTCTTTTGCATTAAATAGACAACTTCTAGTATACAAACTTAATACTCTTGTTCCTTTTACTATTTTAAAATGTTATTTTCATAATAACTGTTCTGGGGATTACAATTAACATCACAATTGAACATAATCTACTTCAGATTAATATCACTTGACAGTTTACTACTAGATATAGATCCCGAGTTAATTCTATGTGGACTTCACTGGATCATTTAGATGTGGAAAAATAATAGTTTTCATTAAATGTGGTAAGTTTTTGACCATGTCTCTTCAAATATTCTTTCTGCCTCTCTCTCTCCTTCTTCTGGGATTTCTATTATGGGCATATTTGTAGCTTGATGGTGCCTCACAGGTCTCTGAGACTCTGCTTATTTTTCTTTCTGTTCTCAGAGTGGATTATCTTGTTTGACTTAGATTTTAGGGATTCTTTCTTCTGCCAGATTGAATCTGTTATTGAGGTCATGGAGGGGATTTTTCATTTTGGTTACTGGCCTTTTCAATCTCAGAGAATTCCCAGTTGGCTCCTTCTCATGATTTCTGTCCCTTTATCCATATTCATTCTTTGGTGAGACATCATCTTCATACTTTTTCTAGATCTGGTTTCCTTTAGTTCTTTGAACATATAATATCTGACAAATGGTCCCTTTTTTTCTGGTAAGTTCAAAATTTGGACTTCTTCAGAAATAGTTTCTACTGATTGTGTTTTTCTTCTGCATGAACTATACTTATTCTTTGCATGTTTTGTAATTTTTTGGCTGAAAATTAAGACATTTTGAATAATTATAATGTAGTAATCCTGGAATTTAGATTCTTGTTCCACCCTGACCTGGGTTTTTGTTGCTGTTTTATTATTGCTCTTTATTTAATGAATTTCCCAGTAAGTTTCTTTAAAATTTGTGTTGTTTGTTGTGTGCAGCCACTGAAGATCCTGCTCAGTTAAGTTAGTGGCCAGCTAATAATTAGAGTTTTGTTTTTTTTTTTTTTTTTTTTGTACTGGTGACTGAACCTAGGGAGATGTTCTACCTCTAAACTACACACTCAGCCCTCTTTTAAAAATTTGAAACAGGGTCATCTCACTAAGTTGCGAAAGGTCTCACCAATTTGCTGAGATTGGCTTCAAATCTTTGATCCTCCTGTCTCAGCCTCCCAAGTACTGGTATTACAGGTATGCACCACCATGCCCAGCTCGGAGATTTCTTTAAATGCCCTGAACAACTAAGTCTTTTACTCTTTGCTGAGTTGCTCCCTATGGGTTGGAATGTACCTTCAATATTTTGGCAGTTTACAATTCTACCTTAGCCTACAATTCCTGCTTGTGCAGATCCTTCAGGTCAGTTAGAGATGAGAGATTTGGGCTTTCTCAGGTCCTCCCTGGGCACACACAGTCCTACACATGCACGCTGAATGTTGATTTCCAGGAATATATATATATATATATTTTTTGCGGTACTGGGGATTGAACTCAGGGGCATTCTACCTCCAAGCTACTCCCCCAGCCCTATTTTTTATTCTTTATTTTTTGAAACCGAGTCTCACTAAGTTGCGGAGGGCCTCACTAGGTAGCTGAGGCGATTTCCAGGAATATTTTTAAAGCCCCCTATGAACATCTTATTCCCAAGATTTCCAAGTCTCCCCATCCCCACCCTGGGTACTGGGGATTGATCCCATTGTCTCACTCACCTAGGCAAGCACTTTATTACTGAGTTACCATCCCCAGCTCTTGAGGTCTTTCCCTCCCTCCCTTCTTTCCTTTCTTCTCTCTTTCTCTCCTTCCTTCTTTTCTTCCTCTTTCTTTCTTCTTTGCCAGTCCCTTTTTGCTTCAACTTATATCTCCATGTCAGGCAGCTATGATGTTAAACAAGTATCCCTGTTTTTTAAATTTATTTATTTTATAACAATGGCTTCATGTTAGGATTTTCAGCAATGAGCAAGCTGAGTCAATCACGTATGGGCTTTTTCAGAGAGTGGTGATGACTATCTGTGGAGTGTGGCTTTTTGGTAGCACCAAGCCTGTTCCGTTCCCTCCAGTGGCTGCTAGGCTGCGGTTTTCCTCAGTCTTTATGGGTTTGAGTCTGCTCATTTCTAAAGCTATTGTGAAGCCAAAAAGGTCAGGATGGAAACGGGGCACATTATAATGCCATGAAGCTCACCATTCTTACTGAGACCCGACCACTTTTCATTAATAAATGCTCCTCATTGTTGCAAGCCTTTGGTTAGTTTCCAGATTTTTAAACATGTTTATTTGGGCAACTTTTGCTTGCCTTTCCTTTGCTTTTATGGGAAAGCAGATTTTCAGAGGCTCTTACCATTCCAGAAGAGTTTCCTTCATAAACATTAATTTCTGTATTGTGTCATATAATGGTGTATTTAGTTTATTTGGGCAACTTTTGCTTGCCTTTCCTTTGTTTTTATGGGAAAGCAGATTTTCAGAGGCTCTTACCATTCCAGAAGAGTTTCCTTCATAAACATTAATTTCTGTATTTTGTCATATAATGGTGTATTTAGGACCTGTTGAAAATATTCAATTTTAACCTATACTGCTATACTTTCTGAGTTACCTATCTTTCCCCGCCTTTTCTCTTATAAACATTAGCTCTATGGGTCTTCTCAGAGCAGTCTCTCTTTCCCTGTTACTACGTCACTTTTAATTGGATGTCAGGTTAATTATCAATAGCCAGATTGGTCAGCAATATGTTAGAACAGGCTATGAGGGTCCACTGCAAAGTGTATGGACTTTGTGACACTGCGACTACTCAAAAGTTACGTTGGTCTTTCTCCTCTAGATATCTGAGTTAGAGGAAATGGGTCGGTGATGTCGAAATCATGGGAAATAATAGTCTCACAACAGTCCTTGCTTACTTAAATTACATTGACAATAGTATATAAAATTCTGAGAAATGTATTTTAAGGGGAACTTAACCAAATATAGTATTGAAACTGGGAAGTTTTAAAACAATGCATATAAGGAAAAACTGGGAAGAGTAGTTTTATTTCACTGGGAGAAAGAAAAACTTTGAAAAAAAGATAAACTTATTGGGATACATGATCATGCTGATAAGGTAATAAAATCATTCTGTCTCCTGCATGATTGTGACTAACAAGCCTGGGTTATAAACGGGACAGCTTTCACTCAGTAGACAAGAAATTCCTAATAATGACAACCACCTCTAAGCGTGGTTGACTAAACATTTACCATAGCTCAGCCTAGGAAGGAAAAGCTAAGTATGACACAATCGCTATGCAGAGCAGTTCACAGCATGAAAGCCTCATCCTCAGAGATAAAGGAAAGACTAAAGGGCCATCTGTTAAGGATCCAGAATTTGCCAAAAGACTAGAGTACATGACAGCTAAGGTCCACTCTAAAACAAATATTTCAAGAGCCCCTCACCCTCAAAAGCTGGCAGATAATTTTAGGGGAGAATAAAATATTCAGTGAGAGTCTTTACGTCATACATGTATAATGTTTTATTTTGTTTTTTCCTCTGTGATTCTGGGGGTTGAACCCAGGGCTTCATACATACTAGGCAAGAGCTCTACCGTGGAGTCCCACATCTATTTGAACTTTTCCCCTATCAAGGTCTCTCCTGGTCATTGTTATGTATGAAGTTGATTACAAGTTAACTATGCAACAGGGTTTTACTGACACCTAGTGGTAAATATGAATATCATATTTTAAAAATGTTAGGCAAATTTAAGACAGATTAAAATGTTTTATAAAAATCATGAATGAGTATACTGGTAAAAACTTATTGTTTTGAATTCTACTTTAAAAAGGAGTTAAACTGTTTAAATGTTATTTTATCCTTAAAACATTTTTTTTTTCGGTACTGGGGATGGAACCTGGGGGCATTCTACCTCTGAGCTATAGCCCCAGTCCTTTTTTTTATTCTTTATTTTGAAACAGGGTCTCACTAAGTTGCAGAGTGCCTCATTAAGCAGCTGAGGCTGGCCTCGAACCCAGATCCTCCAGTCTCAGCCTCCCAAATGCTGGAATTACAAGCCTGCACCAGCACCACGCCCAGCTTCTTACAACATTTTTATTCTGAAAAAACTCGTCAGTATCTTGAATAGTTGATTTTACTTATAAGTAAACCTAAATTATTACTTTATCTTTTAAATCCTTTTGGTTATGATATTTTCCTATTTACGAAAAGCAGGAAAACATTATCTAAACTGTATTAAGGTTTAATGATAAGTTGATATCATTAAAACATATTCTCTAATTTTAGGGAGAATTATAGACACCAATCTGACACTTATCGGTACTACGTTTTCACGATAGTCACACCCTACTTGTAACATTCTTGTTTTGGTCTCTGACTGTGAAAAACAGTGGAGAATGCTGGTTCTGGTTAGACTCAGGCACTTTGGCTAAGAGATAATAGGTGCTAGCCAAAAGGGTTAAGTCCGTGTTTGCTCTTCAGATAAATGTTAAATAAGAGAAATGGCCATGGTTATTGAGCTATAGAATGTGTGAATGTATATATAATTTTGTGATTATATACATACATATATATGCATATATAATATCTGTGATTCACCTATAAACAAAAGAGTAAGACAGAGCTGGGTGTGCTAGTGTATGCCTGTAATCCCAGTACTTGGAAGACTGAGACAAGATGATCACAGGTTCAAGACCAGCCTCAGCAATTTAGTGAGATTTTCAGAAACCTAGTGAGACTTGTTTCAAAAACAAAACAAACAAAAATAAAGATGGGGCTGGGGGTGTAGCTTGAATATACAATGCCCTGGGGGTCTAATCTCCAGTAACAACACACACACACACACACACACACACACACACACACACACGACAAAATTTATCAAACTTTCAATACTAAGTAAAGAATGTGAAAATTAAGGCTAGATTAAAAAAACTAGTTGATGTGGTTGGTCTGTTTTAACAACATAAGAAAATGAAACTCTTCTAGGACAGAAGAAATAGGCACCATTAACATTCTGAAATAGTGAGCAAAATACCACTTCTCTCACTCTGACCCCTACTGTGACTTTTAAAGGAATTACACACTCTAACTAGTTTTCCCTTCTGTAGGTTCCCCACCCTTCCATATGATTTAAAGGTAAACAAAAAGCTGATAAACCAGTTCTTTTTATGAGTTAAAAAAAAAAGAAGAAGTTAAAGAAAAGCTTTGAGAAAGGCAAACCACCTTGTTCTCTGTGGTGAGGCCTATCTGCTGACAGGTCCACATTCGCGCGCAGAGGGCCTGGCTTCCAGCCCTCTCTCTCTATCTCTGCCTGGGCTTATCGGAGCGACTTCACTTCACAGGTCTGTAGCCCTCAGATGGTGCAAATGCAATGCCCAAGCTAGAGGAAATTACATTCTACCTCTTTTATCTATTTTAGTGATGTGGGAACTTATGTCAAAGATCATAAATATTTATTATATTATTCATTTTTTCATTTAACTTGTTAGCTTAGTGTTCATTGATACAATGGAAGGAATAAAATTCATGAAGAATATTAACAAATATGGGCAAAGTCAATGGCAATGCAGAGTTTTATGCATCTAACCCATTCACAAACTTGCTTACAGTTATGAAGTCTTTTAGACATATGGAACCAAAGCATATTGCCATATAATTTACCATAAAATCCTGCATGTGCTTGAAAAAATTATTCATAAACTTTAACAAACTCCAAGCTTCCATTTAATAATCTTTTCTCCAGATAATGTAAGACTAGATTCTCACAGGGACAATACCTTAAGTTTTCTCACAGGGACAATACCTTAACCTTCAATTATTTTTGTTTCTTTCTAGGAAGGAATAGAACGGTTACTAAGCTTAACCAGTTTTAATGGGTGGTCTACAGATTTCCACATATTTAATAAGTTGAATTAACTTTGGAATTATGGAGCATAGCTCTGAATGTTTTCAGCAAAGTAAGTGCCAAGTGTTTAAATGACTGGATTACTATAAAGGATAATTAGAATTGTAGAAGATAATCTATCTCCAATCCATTTTAAGGTTTCTTAGATATTTTAAAATTAGTAATAATAACACTAATTTTAAAAAATTTAACATTCTCACCAAAATTAGTATCTTACAAATTTTAGGATGAGCAAGGAGACTGTTTAACAAGATGGAACCAACCCAGCAGTGGATAACAGATGTCGTTCCAATTTTTACAATGCTGTTTGTTAATGCAACAATTTATTTAAAATTACTCTTCATACCTCACAAGGGCATCAGGTGGTTTAGAAGAAGCTACGTTAGGTTAACAGTGAGAAGACCTGGGTCCAGCTAGAGTCCTGCTAGCTCACTAGGCTTGTCACCCACTGCGTCACTGAAAATCCCTGAGCTGAGGTCTCTTCATGCACAGCATTCACTTCATGTAGCTCTGCAGCTCAGAGCAGTGAAAACCATGTGTTTAGTATTCAGATATATTCCCAGCAGGGAGCAGCACTCAGTCAGGGTTTGGAAGTAACAATTAGAAAATGAAAATATAAATATTATTACACATGTCTCAGAAGATTGCTGAGGTTTAAATAATGTGGTGATATTTGGGAGAATGGGTACACTCTTTTTACATTTTAAAAATGGGGATATATTCTTGGTAACTAACTTAAAAAGAAATTAAGGTGAATGAGTTAGTAACAGTTATTCTGAATGACTATGGATTATATATCCACAAATATTCTGAGAAAAGTATTCTATTATCTACCTAAAGGCTTAGAAGATTTCAGTTATTGCTTAATATCAAGATTTTGGATATAAAATAATCTGTGATTTTCATTACCACAGGAAAATTTTCTAAATAAGTTGAGATAAAAAAGTAAAACATGAATTCCCTATACTGTAACACAGTCATAACATATAATATCTTACCATGTTTTTAAGAGATAAGCAATTTATGTGTACTAATGTTGAAAGATCTAAGGCACCTTGTTAGGTGAAAAGTGAAATATGCAAACAATACAACTGTATTTATGTACAGAAGAATCCACCAATGTATTTGAGAAGTTCAAATATGTATGTACATAAATACCTTGAAAAAGGCCTCAGTGGTCCTCACCTAACTGTAACAGTTGCCTGTGAGGACGGAGGGAGACCATATGGGCAAAGAGGGACTTTGGTTTATTGGTACTGCCTGAACTTTTTTCATAGCAAAAATGTGAAAAAAATAGATGAGAGCATATTACCAATCCAGAAAATCTCTTAAGCCTCACTTAAATATGGAAAGGGCAACTGTTTAATTGTATACAAATAAGGGTACAGTTTTTGGTCTTTGTAGGGAGGAAGCACTTTGGCTTTCAGTAACACAAGATTTAGGTATTCTTTTATAGAGGGCAATAGTTTTCCTACAGAGAAGAAAAGCTCCATGGCTGATGGTACTGATATTTAGTATTTGATATCATACTTACCAAAACAAATTAACCCACAAAATTAGAAGAATTAAGGAAAAAAATATTTGCTGGTTATATACAGTGCTAGTAGAAAGCTAGTAATTAAACATAATTGTCATTAGAATTACAATATAGCCTCTGAATAGTTTGTTAAATAAACAGTGTTATTTTTATTGTTTTATCACAATTGATTTGTTCAGTTCACTAGACAAAAAAGATATGTTGACTAAATACAACATAATTTTCACAGTCTGAGGGAACTCGTGCACCGTTACCTGATTGTTCCTTATCTTGATTTGGCTGCTGATTGGTTTCATGGCTCCAAGGCTCCCCTGGTTGTGACATATCTTCCTTTCCTAAGGATGTCTTCATATTTCTGTGTCATCGTCCTGCTCCAAGAACTCTCCTTCATCTGTGAACTTCCTTTCTTGGAATGGCAGCCCTCTTTCATATGATGTTCTTTGTGGGTGGTCTCTGTCCAGCGGCCTCTGGGCCTGTGATACACTGGAATCCTGGAGTTCAAAGTCCACCTCGGGGTCTCTCATGGCTCCAGGATCACCAAGCCCATCGTCCGGCTTCCAAGCCATCTGTCTATCTTCCTCAAACATACTCAGTCTCTTTTCAACCACTTCACGAATCAACACTGAAAAGTTCAGAAGTCACTGTGATTTCTCATATCTTAGATGAGTATAAAACATTCACCAGACCTCCTCCCTTCCCTCAATCACGATCTTTCATAAAAGTCAGCATTCTTAACTTTTTATCACTTTATGTGTTGAATATGAATTATATTCTCTGCTTGTTTCAACTGAATAACACTTATAAAATAATGACAGGTGATATGAATACTAATAAAATTACAGAAGATTCAGGCATGGTAGTGCATGCCTGTAATCTCAGTACTTGGGAGGCTGAAACAGGAGAATCAGAGATTCGAGGCTAGTCTCAGCCACATAGTGAGACTCTCAGCAATTTATCGAAACCATTTCAAACACACACACACACACACACACACACACACACACACACAGAGACTATAGAATAAAAATAATATTTAGGATAAAAATTTGAAATTTGTTAATATAATTGGTATACTGGAAGTTTAAGTACCAAAATAGTATAATTAAAACCTTTCTTCAATTTACTATTTCCACTGAAAATCTTCAGGATGACAAATAAAGGGACTTACTGTCCAGCACCGCTCTTCCCACCATGCTGTATTCCATGGTCTTTTCAACTTCATTCATTAGCCATGGGAGAAATCCTACCTCAATATCTGTAATAGAAAAACACCACGAAGTTGTTTTTATGAATCATTATAGACAAGAACAGTGTGCTTTCCTCCTAATGTAACAGGTTCACAAACATTATTTTTTCAATACAAATGTTGAAGAGACTCATACAGCATAACTTTTGCCATATTCTCCCTACATGCTTTGGTCAGTTTCCTTTCTATTGAAGTGGAAGCGATGTTTTAAAAACTGTGAGACCTTCCTTGGGGTCAAACCATTTAGAGTGACTTCACATGTGCAATCTGAGATGGATCAAGGAGGCAGGGGGAGATGTGGCTCTGACGGAAATCCAATGAAATAAGATGCAAATCTGGAATGCATATTGCAAGTGAAAAGAATGTATTCAGAAGAGGCCCACAGTACAAGAAAGCTGGCAGGACTCAGGACACAGGTGAGTCAGGTCAGAGGGCAGCCATCTAATGGGTCAGAAGCTAGGTATTCCCATTAGTATTGTGTTCCAACTGAAATGGAAATCTGCTCTGTAAGTCCATTATAATATACATTTTAAAGCTTTTTAGCTTTTTTGGGAGACAGGCATCTATTGGATATTTTTCAAAAGAATGACAATGGAGAGTTTGACCGAATATTATATTTGCTATCATAAGTAAGTTAAATCTAAAGCATGAGATTTTCAAGCTTTTAATTGACCTTTATGGCAATTCATCATAGAAAAAAAGGTTACTGGTTTTTGTGACTACTAGTAAGAGGCCTAGCTAGAACTCAAGAAGGTAGATGGTAGCACAGGAAACAGTGGGCTTGGTGTTGGAGATCCAAGTCAGTTTAGACTTCAATCAGTCTACTGAGTATTGGGGAATGAGGCTTTTTAACTTTTCTGAGCTTTAGTCTGTACTTCTGAAAAATGGGAATTCTATCAGCCCTATCTATCTCATGGTGTTATTAGGAGGATCAAGTGATATCCTTAAGAAAAACACTGTGTAAATTAGAAAGTGAAATAAATGTAAACTAGTAACATTTGTTTGTAGTCTGACCTCTATGTAAATTAATATGACTAACATCTGCCCCAAGATACTACTAGCCAGTGAAATAGGATCTGTATACAAAGCACTGTGGATGTAAGCCCTTTTTAACTCAAAGAGGGTGGAGGTGAGAATGCGTCACCTCTGGCTCTGGAGAGGAGGCTTTGAGGAGAGACTAACAGATTGCTAACAAGCAGCAGGGTCTACAAAGACAGAGATTGGGGCTCTTTCTTTCCTTTTCTTCTCCAACATCTAACACGGTACCTGGTACCTGGGAAAGTGCAAGCATCAAGTTAAGTGAAAAAGTACCTTAGTAGCTACACCCAAAGGGTTTTTGAGTGAAGCAGGGGGTCAGTTAAGGAAAGCTAGTAACAATTGTTTACACATACATGGTATTTTATAGTTTACACAAAGTTTTATATACTTTGTGATTTAACTCTTTAAAAAATCCTCATTTCACACATGAGGAAGCTGGAGTCACAGGGCTAGTTAATGATGAAACTGAGATTTAAACTCAAATAAATAAGTAAATAAGCTTATTTATTTATTTTGCAGTACTGGGGTTTGAACCCAGGGGCATTCTACCTCTGAGTTACATCCCCAGCCCTATTTTTATTCTTTATTTTGAAACAGATTTTCACTAAGTTGTGAAGAGCCTCACTAAGTAGCTGGGGCTGGCTGCAAACCTGCGATCCTCCTGTGTCAGCCTCCCAAGAACTGGGATTACAAGTATGTGCCACCATGCCTGGTTAAACTCAAATTTTTGACATCAAGTCCATATTTCTACTATTCAGTGTTGCTTCTCAATAAAAAAGTGCTAATATTCTAAAATTAGTATCTTTACAATAAAGCTCTTTAAAAATTTTTAATTTTAGTTTTTAAAAATGAATATGATAATTTTACAGATTTATAGGGCACTGTTACTCCTATTATTAACAAGGCTTACTTAAAATAATTATAGTTGATTTTGTTTCAGAAATATAAAGATTTATCTAATTCAAAATAAAAATGGGCACAAAATAAATTTGAACCATTAAGAGGATGCTTATTATAAGACAATTAATCTAACAAAAATCTCCACAAACCTCTTTCAATGGGATCATAAAAGTAGCCACTATCCCTGAGACTGCTCAAAACAGATGGAAGCAGGTCAGCCAGGTAGCGCTGTGCGAACGCACGGGCAGAGATCTTCTGCGATGTCTCCGTATGCTTTTGTACTATCTCCCACTGCTGTTGCTTACGACGCTCCTGTCAAGAGAAAAGTGGCATCCAAGACGGCTGGGTAGGTATTACGCCCTCAAACACTGAATGTAATGAACTACATAAGTGGGAAAGCTTAGATTTATCAAAAATGGTCAGCCAGATGTCTACACATACACGCACACACACATATACATATACATACACATATATACTTGGGATTGAATCCAGGGGAGTTCTACCACTGAATTACAACCCCAGCTCTTTTTATTTTGAAACAGGGTCTAAGTTACTACATGCTGGCCTTGAACCTGTGATCACAACTCTTGTCTCAGCTTTCCAAGTACTGGGATTATAGGTGTGTGGCACTGTGCCTGGTGTAAATAAATATTTGATAAAGATTTCACTGAATATTTCAATAAAGCTTTGTGTTTATATTTGTAAACAAAGTTTTGGACTTGCACAAAACTTACCGCAAGCTCTGTGCTCTTTATACAACCAACTATTCATTTTGGAGGAAAAAACTTAAAGTCCACCTGATTAGGTATTGAGTAGAATTTCTCAACAAGCATACTATTCTTCATAGCAAAGTGGGCCTTTTGGGAAGTTATTTTAACTGGCTTAGGTACTCAGGCACTACTTCTTAATTTATTCATTCAGTGTAGAACAAAAGGTAGCAGTTATTGTAGAACCAGAAAGATCCTTAAACATTTTATTGAATCTAGATTTCCTAATGGCAGGCTGTTGGAATATTTTTACAAATTGGGTTGAAAAATTTTTCTTACTAAAGATTCTAAACACTTAAAACCTGAAAAATATTTATTAAGGACCCAAGTGGTTTTGAAGTATTCCAAAAGGAGAGACGTGATCAACAAATATTATAGGTCTTTTTAAAAACTTATTTCCATTGAGAGGTTGAGATAGGATTGCAGGTTCAAGACCAGCCTCAGCAATTTAGTGAGACTCTAAGCAACTTAGCGAGACCCTGTTTCAAAAAAAAAAAAAAAGGTGGAGATCAGAGGTAGAATATGTCTGGTTTCAATCCCCACCCCCCCCCACACACACACAAGAAAAAAAAAATCTGTTTCCAAAGATCTTTAGCTTTATGACATAGAATATGTAATTCTGAACATAATACATTGAACAGAAGACTAAAAGGAGCTGGGCTCGTAGCCTAGCATGTATGAGGCCCTAGGTTCAATCCAAAGAACAAGTGCACACCCATGCATGACCATGTGTGCATGTGCGCACTCGTGCACACCCCCTCCCCCGCCACACACAAATGTAAACGAAAGTAGAGTTGTGTACCTTTTCTTCTCGGTGCCGCCTCTCTTGCTCTTCCAGGCGCTGCACTTCAGCCAGTTCTATGTTGCGTATCTCCTCATATGCGTACTGACTAGCCCGCAGGTTAGCCAGCTCTTCTTCTTCCATCACTTCCAGAAGGGCCTGCTCAATCGTTTTCCCCACCAAAACTTCTAACATTGGTTTAACTTCAAGGTCAAAGTCAAAGAGCTTCAACATACAAATAAAGAAATAACAGACTTTTAGTCATGAACCTAATGTGTAATAAAAACATAAACATGTATAAAAATAACAAGATATTTATCAAGTACTGTCTGTTTGCCAGACACTGCTGGTAGTTTATTTATGGTTTATAAGTCTCAAAGCAGTACAAAGTACACAGAACAGCATTTTGTTTACAGGTAAAAATCTGTGAAGTCAAAGTTATGAGAAAAATCGATGTATTCATTAAAATGAACCATGATACTCAATATTTCAAATAAAACTCTGAAACCAAAGGGAAATGTCCTGTCCTTTTTATTCTCTTGCCTTTTCTTATTTTTTTTTATTTATTTATTTTTTTGGCGGTACTGGGGATTGAACTCAGGGGCATTCTACCTCCGAGCTATACCCCCAGCCCTATTTTTTATTCTTTATTTTTGAAACAGAGTCTCACTAAGTTGCGGAGTGCCTCACTAGGTAGCTGAGGCTGGCCGCGAACCCGGATCCTCCGGTCTCAGCCTCCCGAATGCTGGGATTACAAGCGTGCGCCACCACGCCCGGCTCTCTTGCCTTTTCTGATTGATGTTTACTGGTTGTTTTTTAATAGCAGTTTGATAAACTAAGGAACAAAAATAATGGATATTTTAAGTGATTCATGTTTAGGATTTAGAAGCAAATACACTATGTAGCTTCTGAAGACTTAATTTCCCAATTTTAATGACAGTTCTTCCAAGTTCCTTCAAGTCTTAAACTTCACAAGTCATTATTCATATAATCATTGGCTTCTTTAACTTCATAAACTGGCTTATTTATGTAGTTCATATTGATATAAAAATGTAACTAATATTTTCCTAACAGAGAGTATCTTCATTAAAATTATATAATCCACAAGCAACTAAGAGTAGATTCTTTTATACCAGGGATATTACTCTTCCTTATGTGGCACAAATCTACCTTATGTACATATACTAAGTGAATATATAAACAAGCAAAATAAAATATATAAATATTCTAAAATATTTATTTTTTTATTTTTTCTAAAATATTTCTAACAATTTTACTTCTGGTAAGCAAAGGAAAGAAATCAGGATATAGTATTTTAAAATATTCCTGGGTACTACCAGATAAACTATTATAAATAACATCTGAGAGCCGGGCGTGATGGCGCATGCTTGTAATCCTAGCATTCGGGAGGCTGAGACCGGAGGATCCGGGTTCGCGGCCAGCCTCAGCTACTTAGTGAGGCACTCCACAACTTAGTGAGACTCGGTTTCAAAATAAAGAATAAAAAAATAGGGCTGAGGGTATAGCTCGGAGGTAGAATGCCCCTGAGTTCAATCCCCAGTACCGAAAAAAAAAAAAAAAAAAAGAATAAATAACATCTGAGAAGAAATCTAAAAAGTAGACTCTCTTGCTGTGAAGTAGTTTTTGCTCATATTAGGCTTTACCTAAACCTAACATTATCTCATTTATAAGATGATAGAGGGAAGCCAAAAACTGCACTGTACCTCTCCTTCAAGTATTTGGGTGGCCACATCTCTACCAGTTTTGGCAGGAATAAAGAGTGGTGTTGGTGGTCTGTCCAAAAACGCATCTGTTTGGCATTCCATGTCAACTTCTATTATGCGGTCAGCAATTTCTTCAAGGTATAATTCTAGGAAGAATATCATATACATTGAACTTGAAATTATGGTCTTTTTCAAGTATACATAAAGTTTCTTCACAACAGAATTAAATGGATCAGAAAATAAGTTAGACTGAAAGTGCCCAAATGTGGGATTTAACTCACATTTTTTTTTTTTTTTTTTGCAGTACTGGGGATTGAACTCAGGGGCATTCTACCTCCCAGCTCTACCCCCAGCCCTATTTTGTATTCTTTATTTTGAAACCGAGTCTCACTAAGTTGCGGAGTGCTTCACTAGGTAGCTGAGGCTGGCCGCGAACCCGGATCCTCCGGTCTCAGCCTCCCGAATGCTGGGATTACAAGCGTGCGCCACCAAGCCCGGCTTTTAACTCACATATCAAACTAAAAACTTTACACATCTGGAAGATCATAGAATCAGTCAGGTTAGAACATTACTGATGTCTAGAAATCACTGAACTTTGCATTAGAAAGTGGAATTAAAGAGGAACATGCGACTATACGTGTGTATAAGATGCAAAGTGCAACAGTGACTAGCTAATCATACATGTATGTACCTGGGTCCCAAGATAGTAAATGTAGAAGGATTTGAGAATCTCCAAGTATTTTTCAAAATCATGCGCCAAGTCACCATGTTGGCTGATGATCTATCATACAGATTATAAGCAGAGGAATGAAAACAAATTTCATGTTAGGAATAATTTATATGAAGCAAGGGCAATGTAGTATCACGTGGATCACACAGCATTGGAGTCAGATGAGGATCATGAGACTTGGCCAAGATGCATCGTCCTCTCTGATTCTCAGTTTCTTCACATGTAAAAGGGATCATGGCTACTTCTCACATGTAATCTTTGCAGTGATAGAGGAGACAGAGAAGTAAAGGACCTGGTGTAGTCTCTTTGGAAATGCTCAGCCAGAAGTGGCTACTGTTATCACTTAATACTCTGATGGTATAAACCAGCACTAAATCTTTGCCCTCACAGACTCACAATGCTGTTGGCTAGTCACAGTTAATTCCAGACTTGGCTTAACAGTAGGGGAGTGTGGAATGGTTCTCTTCCTTTCACCTAACTACAAAAACAATCCTGATGAATGTGTTCATCATCGTGGCAGGGGCCAAGATGAATCTTAAGAAGTTACGCCAGTCCAAGGAAAACATCAGTGTTGTGAGATTACCAATGGAGCTAGACCCTCCGGGTCCAGGTTAGCCTCTATGCAGAGAACAGCAAGACAGGCAGAAAATCCTGGCACGTCATGCTGCAGAAGCAGGTGGCTCTGTGGACTATGCAGAGTGAAGGGAGAACAGGAGGTTGGTGTGAAAGGCAGGTAACTCAGATATGAGAGGGTTTACTCCTCTTGAAAGACAGATCAGCTGGGCGTGGTAGCACATGCTTGTAAGCCCAGCATTTGGGAGGCTGAAACTGGAGGATCTGGGTTCGCAGCCAGCCTCAGCTGTTTAGTGAGGCACTCCGCAACTTAGGGAGATCCTGTTTCCAAATAAAGAATAAAAAATAGGGCTGGGGGTGTAGCTCAGAGGTAGAATGCCCCTGAGTTCAATCCCCAGTACTGCAAAAAAAAAAAACCCAGACAGATCAAATGCCAAAACACATCTATATTATTCTTCTCTCGTATAAGCATGAGAATATGAAAAGATTAGTGATTTTTGTTGGGCTCTAAGAAATAATTCCATTTCAAAACAATATGAAAAGGGCTGAGAGAAAATTACTTTAGTCATAAAACTTTCCTTTAAAAATTTTTTTTTTGGTGGTGGTACTGAGGATTGAACCCAGGCAATTCTGAGTTACACCCCCAGTCCTTTTTATTTTTTTGAAACAGGGTCTCACCAAGTTACTGAGAGTCTTGGTACATTGCTGAGGTTGTCCCTGAACCTGTGCCCCTCCTGTCTTGGTCTCTCAAGTACTGGAATTATAGGCGTGCATCCTCAGGCTTGGCTGTAAAACTTTTTTTAAAAAACCCTAACCCACACTTCCAGCTATGTCTGATGTAATAAAAATATATTCTCCACGTAAAAGACTGGGAAGTACCGAATAGCTCAGGAGATACATAAATAATAGAAAGGGCAAGTAAAAATGAGCTGACATAGACAACCAATGGCAGGCTGGGTACCTGTCTGCACATCCACGTGCTTTCTGCCCTCCACGGGTTCGGGTGTCCGTGGTCTCATCTGCTCTTGGGCCCGTTTTCTGGCCAGAGCCCTCCTCTTAGCCTGCTGCTGCTCCTGAAGATCCAGGGGGTCAGGCTGCCCAGGCTAAGAGGGAAAGAAAAGGCTTCTAAAAGTTAGGAAAGATTTATCAAAGCATACAGGAACTCTTATTCTTAAAAGTGACTCTGAGATAATATAAAAGCATGTATCATAATGATGTGTGATTATTAGTGACTTGATTAAAATTTTATTGGAACTTTGTTAGGTATTGCAAAGGTGTCTTGACAAAGCAGAAAAGTAACTTCAAAGTATGTCTGCTATCTGGAATAAATTGGTGGTAAAAACACTTGACTGATATATAACTATTCTGCTATCATAAACTTCAATGTATAGTTATGAAACTGAAAAGCACTAGGATTTCATAATATCTGAACTTCATTTGAATTTTCTTAAAAATTTATTATCTCACAAAAAACATCTGCAGTCCAAAAACAGCCTAAGTACACAAAGTAAGTTGATTAAAGGACTGAAATTAAATTGTTCCCAGTAGTTCTGCAACATCTGGAGGTCCTTGATTTGGTATCTGTATCTTATTTTGTAGCCATTCTCTATAGGCTGGCCTGTATTAAGGTAAATATGAAAAGGAAGGGAGTATTGTAAAAGTATTTTGCATGAAAATTGTTAATATTTAAAATTAGAATTATAAACATTTTAGTTGAAATGACAATGTAACAAGTTTTCAAAAAAAGAGAAAACTAGCTATGATCCCATCATTTAACTGCAGAGCAGTTTTGAAGCTGTGATACCACCATACATGCTTTACACTGTCTAATTCAATATTATCTATCATAAGCTTTCCCCATACTTGCATTATATAGTGTAAACAAGAGCACTGGCTCTGAAGCTCAAATTTCAACTCTCCAATTTATTAATTACTATGATTAGCAAAGCTTAGACTCAAGAAATAGGTTTTTAGATATTCAGTTTTCTCATCTGTATGAGAATAATAATAATATTACCTACGGTTTGGGTTGTAAGAAAAAAATCAGATGATAATATAATTATCCTAACATAATACGTGACAGAAAATAACTCTTCTTCTAATTATCATATCCTTTTATTATAAAATAATGTAATCACATCAAAAAAAGAAAGAAAAATTAAACTTTTTTCCAATACAATTATTAATATTTTTTTTTTTTTTTTTTTGCAGTACTGGGGATTGAACTCAGGGGCATTCTACCTCTGAGCTATACCCCCAGCCCTATTTTTTATTCTTTATTTTGAAACTGGGTCTCACTAAGTTGCGGAGTGCCTCACTAGGTAGCTGAGGCTGGCCTCGAACCCGGATCCTCCGGTCTCAGCCTCCCAAATGCTGTATTAATATCATTTTGGTATCACTCAGTGAAGATTTTTCTCTGTGTATTTATTCTACACTATTCCAAATATTGTGCTTGACTTACTTCCATTTTCTTCATGGAATACAACTATAAATCTTAGCTCTTTAAAAACTTGGGGTGTTAGCCGGGCGTGGTGGCGCACGCTTGTAATCTCAGCATTCGGGAGGCTGAGACCGGAGGATCCGGGTTCGCGGCCAGCCTCAGCTACCTAGTGAGGCACTCCGCAACTTAGTGAGACCCGGTTTCAAAATAAAGAATAAAAAATAGGGCTGGGGGTGTAGCTCGGAGGTAGAATGCCCCTGAGTTCAATCCCCAGTACTGCAAAAAAAAACAAAAAAAACCTTGGGGTGTTAAATACAAGCACATTGTAGAAATGTAATCGCTTAATCTGTTTCAGGATCTAGTTAAAATGTATTTTTTTTAAAGTTCTATTTTGAAATAGTCACAGAAAACTCAAAAATAGTAGAGTTCTGTGTATCCTTCATCCAGCTTCCCCCAATGCTGACATGTTATGCAATTGTAATGCAATACCAAAATAAGGAAATACTGGAAAAATACTAACAGATCTTTATACTGCTAATAGATCTTATTCAGTTTTCACAATTTCTACTTGCTCTGATTTGTGTCTATATAGGTAGTTTGATGAGATTTTATCCTATATACAGATTCATGCAACCACCACCACAATCAAGCTATAGGTCTGCTCCATCCTTCCAATAGCTAGCACCTGTTGATTGATGATGTCTAATTCTTCTACACTCTTGCTCTTTTTCTAAGAATGCTGGAGTCACAAATTTCTTCTTTTAGTTCTATCAGTTTTCGCTTCATGTACTTTGAAGCACTATTGTTTGGGACATAAATTTAGGATTGTTGTATTTACTTGGTATATTATAACCCTTTAATCATTATGCAATGTCCCTCTTTGTCCCATGTAGTCTTGTTTGCTCTGAAGTCTACTTTATCTGAATCTAATACAGCTACAACTATCATTGGAGGTCCAATGAGTTCCTGGGAAGGGGACCTCAACTCAGGATGAGGAGAGTTCTTGACTAACTGCAGAAATGAATTTAGGATTCCATCAGTTAGAGGCAGACAGATTTATTTAGGGGAACAGTGACACATTCAAGGGAGGATATGGGACATCTTGAGAGTGAGAAATGTTTGGGGTTCTCAGGCTCTTTTTTTTTTTGCGGTACTGGGGATTGAACTCAGGGGCATTCTACCTCCGAGCTCTACCCCCAGCCCTATTTTTCTATTTTTTATTCTTTATTTTGAAACCGAGTCTCACTAAGTTGCGGAGTGCCTCACTAGGTAGCTGAGGCTGGCCGCGAACCCGGATCCTCCGGTCTCAGCCTCCCGAATGCTGGGATTACAAGCGTGCGCCACCACGCCCGGCTTCTCAGGCTCTTTTAAAAGGAAACTTGGTGATGGGGTGGTATGGGAAAGTATGTGGGAATATCTGGTGATCACAAGATGTTTTCCATTATCTGATCAATAGATAACAAAGGAAAGTACCCTATATTATAGGTTTCTTAAAATATTGTACTCCCTTTTGCTCAATCTTTCTAAAAATACATGTATGAGTGCGCAATTAACAGTGCAAAGGGCAACTTTCCTAAGTGAGTGATATTCCAGTAATTTTAGGATTGTGACTGAAGATCTGCAGATTTCCCAGAGATCGGGAGTGATAGATTTAGGATAGAGAACTGGCTTGGGAAATAAA
>PVLC010025016.1:0-24063 GCA_004027655.1 Graphiurus murinus
CCATCCCTGCCCTGCCCCCAAGTCTTAGGAACTTCCAGGAGATGTGGAATGTCACGGAAGAGAATCAAAGCCTTGGAGAGAGAGAAAGCATGAGGACAGCTGAGCAAGGCGCCGGGGTGCCCGTGATTTGCAGCCTGACCCTCTTTCCATCTGAGTCCGCGGAGATTGTGCCACCTGTGTGGCCGCAAGCCGAAGCCCATCTGACAGATCTGCCGGGAGGAGGAAATATGACAGCCAGAAAATGGTCATGTTTCATCCTACACCATCAGCAAAGTCCCAGACTTAGCCCCTTCCTTCTCTCCTGTTATTAATGGCTGTGGAGACCAAATTCCTCAACCTCACTTCCGTTAAGGCCGTGCTTCCAGAGCCCTGTCTTGGACACTCTGGGCTCTTTTCAGATCCTCCTGCTGTGCAGGCATTCCCCCAGAGCCCAGGGCTGGGGGAGAGTGTGTGTTGGGGGGGGGGCTGGGGTCGTGGGCTGCCTTGGCTGCTCCGCAGGGTCTGACATACAGCCCCCTTCATGAAACCAGACAGAATTAAGCCTTTTGTTTCCTGTTTGCTAGGCCGGCTTAAAGAAAACACAGAGGGTCCTTGCAGCCGGGGCTCCCAACAAGAAGGCCTTTGTATTCATTTAATTAATCAGTTAGCTGGGGGAAAGGAGAGGAGGGAAGCTCGTGTTATAAATACATGTTTTTCTTTGGCTTTTCCCCCCAAAAGACAGGGCCTGAATGGCATCCCCGAGAGAACCCCCATCTTGCCCTGGACACGCTGGGGGCTAGCGAGGGCTGGCTTGCAGCTGTGACCTTCCCGGCCCCCCACTCCCTCAAGGGGCATTAGCCTGACATCTGGGGGTCCTGGGGAAATGTAAACGCTGACCCAGTGGAGGGGCTGGTTGCTGGGGCTCTAGTTACGGGCCCTCGCTAGGGCCAGGGGGCTCTTGGGGACCGGGGCCCTTTCCACGACCTGCCTTTCGTCTCACACTTGCACCCTGCACCCTCCTCAGATGAGGTGCCATCGTATCACATGGGAAGTGGCCTGAGCAATCTGCAGCGCACGGGGAGGTGAGCCCCCACCCCCATAGGCCTCCTTCTGCTTGTCCACCCACAAGCCCCCAGGAGGGGCTGCGCTGCTATCAGCTGGACTGCGCGCCCTGTCACTCCCAGGGGACACTGAGGCCCACCCACTGCCTATAGCTCCTGCCCTTCCAAGTTGGGGAGAAGAGGGGTGAGCTAGTGCTTTTAGCGCTGTGGGGTGGGGGTGAGTCCCTACCTCCACCTCCCTCTCCAGAGCTACTTTTTTGGGGCCTTTTTTGATGGTGCTCTGTAAACAAAATAATGCTTTAAATTATTTATTTATTTATTTATTTATTTAGAAATGGGCACATTCTCTCCCCTGTCTCTTGCCCCCTCCCCACTCCTAGCTGCCAGGTGTTTTTGGAGTTTAAAAACCCCTTTCATTATGAGGTAAAATATTTGCAGTCCCTAACTGTATGGCCCTCGCAATGGAATTTCACTGGTAAATTTTTCCTCATGTGCTCTTCATTTCATGGACTCGTTGAAACCCTCTGGTATCTGGTGACCATGGTTCTAAGGCCTTCAGGATATACTTTCCAGAAAATCCCCGAACCTGCCCACAAGGGAGAGTGCCCCGGGACTGGGCGTTGCCTCTGGCCTCTACACATCTATTTGGTTTGCTAGCCTGTCAGGCCAATGCAGGTGGCTTGAAGTCCCTCCCTCCTCCCCAGGCCTCCCTCCTTTCTCATAATTCCATTACGAGGGTCCTTCAGGGCAACACGAAGGCAGAGGGACCAGGAGGAGGGCAGACCTTGTGGCATGCTCTGAGGGGACTTAGCTTTTGGTTTTTGGCCTTTGGTTTTTCTCTCTCCCTCCCTGGAGGAAATTCTTTTCCCTTTAGCCATGGACAGAGTCCCACATTTTCATACTCCAGGCCTCGATGAACCCCCAGTTCAGCAGTCCCTGTTTTTTTTTTTTTTTTGCGGTACTAGGGATTGAATTCAGGGGCATTCTACCTTCGAGCTATACCCCCAGCCCTATTTTTTATTCTTTATTTTGAAACCGAGTCTCACTAAGTTGCGGAGTGCCTCACTAGGTAGCTGAGGCTGGCCACGAACCTGGATCCTCTGGTCTCAGCCTCCCGAATGCTGGGATTACAAGCGTGCGCCACAACGCCCAGCTAGCAGTCCCTGTTTTGAACCTGAGTCTCTTCCCACACCCTGCCCCATATTCACACACTCCAGCCCAATCTCAGCTTCTCCACACTGCACCAAATTGAATCTCCATACATTTATTGGCACTTAAGGTGTACAGGGCACTTAAGAAGATAAAGATACAATTGAATCCTAGCCCCTACCTTCCTTCTTCAAGTTTATCCTCTAACTGGGGAGGCTGTTTGTGGAAAAAAAAAAGTACTAATACAAAAGTTAAGTAATAGTCATGTGTGGTGGCAGATACTTGTAATCCCAGTACTTGGGAGGCTGAGACAGGAGGATCACAGGTTCGAGACCAGCTTCAGAGACTTAGTGATATCCTCAGCAACTTAGCAAGACCCTATTTCAAACCAAAATATAAGGGCTGGGAGTATAGCTCAAGAGGTAGAATGCCCCTGTGTTCAATCCCTAGTACCCTCCTCCCCAAAAAGTTAAATAATAATAAAGATACAATGCAGAAAATGGTGCACAAGGGAACAAGATTAATTAATTACTAAATGAGTGACCCAGATTCTCCTTGTGGAGGGAACTCTGGGAAGGGATAGTTGTGCCTGGGTGATCTGGAGGGACAAGAGTGCTCAGCAAACATTGCCAGTTAATTTAGGCTGGTGAGGGGCTTGGGCAGATTGTGTTTTAGAAAGATCACAGCTGCAGTGGGAGAAGGGTGGATTCTTGTGGGTAAGAGCAGATGCAGGAAGCTAGTTTGAAATCTGTTGCTGTATCACAGGCCAGCAAAGGTGGGGGTGCCTGTGTTGAAGGGGGGTGCTCAGTCCATAGAGGGAGGGGCTAGATTTGAGAACCCATTAGAAGGAAAAATTTTCGGGTGGTGGTGGTGGCTCTAGGTGGTTCTAGATATGGAGGGTAAGTATAAGAAAGAACTCCAGGAAGACCCCAAGATTATACCTTATGAGCTGAGTGGGTTGTGGTTAAAATCTATGGCAAGAAACACAGGAGGAAGGATAGGTTTTGTGGGGTTTTTTGGTTGTGCTACTGGAAATTGAATTCACAGGTATTCTATCTCTGAGTTCCACTCCCAGCCCTATTTTTAAATTATCCTTCTTTTTTATTTTGAAACAGGGTCTTGCTAAATCGTTGAGGCTGTCCTCAAATCTGTGATCCTCCCATCTCAGCTCCCCAAGTACTGGAATTACAGGCATGTGCTACCATGCCCAGCAGGGATATGTCTTCTTAGGAGTGGGCCCTTCCTCCTTTCCTACTCTCTCTTTTTTGCTTGCTTTCCTGCTTTTTTCCATATTGAGTTCCAATATTTACGGGGCATGTTGTTGGAGATGTCTATCAGGAAATTGAATATACACATTAGAGGACACGGCTGGAGATGGAGGTGTGGCCCATTAGTCCCTGATGGGGGCGAAAACCATGAGGGAGAAGGAGATGACCCAGGGAGAGTGTGGGGAGGGAGAAGAGCAGGATGCTGAGGTGGAGGTGAGAGGCCATGGAAGATGCAGAGAGGAAAAGAGAATTAGGGACAGATGCTGCAAAGGGTGGCATCCCTGAACCGCAGGAGTACAATGCTTGGGGCCTGGGATGAGGTCACAGGGTTAGATGCAAGAACAGAATTCATGAAATAAGAACCGAAAGCATATCCCTTGACTTTGTGGCATAAAAGCCATTGGCATCCTGGGAAGAGAGGCTCTGGTGGCAGGTCCGGATGGGAGCGATGGGAGAGGCAGGAGGGATGAGTGGGAGGTAAGGAAGAGGTGGGATTGCATCAGGGGCATGGCTGCTGCCAACCAGGCTTTGCCAATCTCTTGAAGGGCAGATGAACTGACTTTTGACCATGAGTGTGCAAAGCCTACCCATGTCACTTGGAATGGAAACCGCCAGAGAGGCTTAATTGAGTCATTCAAGTCCATATTCAACAGATATTTATTGCATGACTACTGTGGATTTTAAAATGTGCCATTGTAATTCAGAAATGAATATGTTTCAACAGAGGAGATAGGACGGGGATATAAGTAGCTGTAACACAAAGATGAAAAGTATCATAGATGACCTGCTACGCGTCCTCTCCCTGTGACCAGGGTGACCAGGGAATACTTCATAGATGAGCTCAGCCTCAAGCAGGTATAGGGTTCTGTCGAGCATCAGTGTAAGACAGGCATTCCAACAGACAGTTGACATATGCAGAGGTCCTGAGGCAGACAAGTATATAGCATATTTCAGGAATGTGAAACCCTATAATTTACCTAGAGTGTGAGGTCAGCACAAAGGCAGATTGTGATTGAGGCTGGAAAGTTGGACTGCGGTCATATTGTGGAGGATGTCGGGCTGAGGAATTGTCCTTTTATTTGATAGACCATGAGGAACCATTATAGGTTTTTTAATATAAGGAGGAATAAGAGAAGACTTTGTGTTAGAAGGATCTTGCTGACAAGATGTGTGTGGTAGACCAGAGCAGAGAGGAGGTGTGTTTGGGAGTAAAAAGTAAAGCAGGATTTAACGAGCACATTGGTGCTCATTGGAAAGGAGGAAGCAAACATGGGAGAGGTGTGTAAGAGTTGGGCCAGTTAGACTTAATATGTGCCTGCGTGGGAATGCACTGGGTCTGAGTTAGTTGGGGGGTAAGGTAAGAGGTGGAAGGGGGTATTGAGTGGTGGAGAGGGAGAAATCAATAAAGTTTGTACAGCATGGATGATTGGAAGAGAAGTCACACCTTTACTAGAAAGAGTAGAGACTTGAAGATAAGCAGGTTTTAAAAAAAAAAAAAGTGACAAGCATTGCATTCTTGGAACAGTTGCGTTAAGGAAAGTTGTGACTGAGAAGCCGCCATTCCAAAGGTGGGTAGGTGGACTTGGCCACTTTCCTAGCAGTGCCACCAAAGTGGTAGGGTCACAGCCAGGCGTCAGGGGTCAGAAAAGGGTGAGAGGGGAGGAAGTGGTAGTTGAGAGCATACTTTACTCTTTCCAAAGTTTGGTGGGAAAAGGGAAGGGAAAGATGGGAGAGGTGTAGTTCCACATGTCTAGGAAAATGATTTAAAAATTAAATAGTCTGTGCATTCATATTGTAATTTATAAAGTACTTCACGACTATTACCTTACCTAATCTTCACAACATTTAAGGGAGTCAGGGCTGGAGCTATTATATCCACATTACAGATGAAAAGAACAAAAACAAAAATGCATTATCTGAAATACACAGGATCAATAGGTGTCATGGGTGGGATTCTGCCTTTTCAGCAAGTGCTTGTTTTGCTTCGCTATGATGCTTGGGGGGGTCTGGGGGGGATTGTGTATGTTGTAGATTAAGGCGAGGAACCTGAGTAGAAGGAAGGATTGAACACACACACACACACACACACACACACACACACACACACACACACTCACAATTGATGGGCACCAGAAGATGGCGGGTCAGTGCCCAGATGGCGTCAACTTGGAGAAGGAGGAGGGGTGTTCTGCTTTTGAGGTGGGAGGAAAGGAGACAGAGGCGGAAGATACAGCATGTTGGAGAAGAGGTGACAGAAACTGGGAAAACTTAGAATCAGCAGACACAAAACGCTCAGCTGAAACCATTAAGGAGCGGTCATAAAGAAAGAAGCCAAAAATTACAGTGCTGGGCAGGGGCGGGCCAGAAGACGGAGGAGCAGCACCAGGGAGCTGCGGGTTCCTATAGCTCTGGACACAAGACACAGGCCAGAGTCACCTTTGTCGTGGATAAATGAGTGAGCCAGGGCCCTGACAACAGAAAGCTTGAGGGTGGGAATTGGTCCTGTGCAGCCCTCTGGCCCCACCCAGTGCTGTTCTCCACACTCACCCCACTCCGCTTGGTCTCTGTCCGCTGAAGTCCTGGGCTGCGATTGCTCTTGTTCTAACCCCAGCCCCAGGAGCTACTCAGAGCCAAGGGGACATGGGCCGTCACCCTGTGTGATCAAGGTGATGGTGGGGACTCTGGGGACTGGACACTCGGGTCGTCCCTGTGGAGGAGTGAGGGTGATGATATGTGGTAAAGATTCTTCCAAACCCTGGCCAGAGAAGAGAGGGATGGTTCTCATACAGTAAGAGAACCTCTAGGGGTAGCCTTTCCTTCCGAATCATTTGATCTGGGAATGCTAGAGGGTCCTCCCCAGGGGCCCTGGGGCACGTCTTGGTAACTTACTGGTAGTCCTGAATTTTGTTCTTTGTGTCAGAGGGGGTCTGGCTAAAACCAAAGCCACACACAAAGCCTGGAATTCCAGGAATCTGGCCTCCTAGCTTTGGGGAGGTCATCTTGGCCTTCGGGGAAGGAGCCCAGCTTTTCTTATCCTGAGACCAGAGTTTGCACTGGGGCACAGGGGGGCAATGTCACTCACAGGCCCCTGCCTCTCCCTCTGCCTGTGTGTCTGGGGACCGCACACTGCCTCAGGGTGTAGATGCTGGGCCTCCGCTCACCACCTGCAGGAAGATGTACAGGATGGGCTCCTAGGGTCTCTGGCTGCAGCCCACCTGGGGGATCAACTGCTCTGTTGACCTGGGATGGAGGAGTTTCTCTTCCCAGGTCAGGAGAATTTTTTTCCCCCTCTGTGTCACTGGAGATCAAACTCAGGGGCATTCTACCTCTGAGGTACACCCCAGTCCTTTTTATTTTTTAATTTTGAAACTGGCTTTTGCTAAGTTGGTGAGGGCTCTCACTAAGTAACCGACGCTAGTGTCTTGAACCTGTGATTCTCCTGTCTCAGTCTCCCAAGTACTGGGATTACAGGTGTGTGCCACCACACCTGGGTTTTTTTTTTTTTTTGGAGGGGGGCATGGAGAATGTAGTGCTAAAACCCCAAAAGTCCCAGACACACCAGGACCAGTTTAACTGTTCCCACCCCCTCCTTCTAGAACAATGCAGAGTTCACAATCTCCAGATTCCACTTGGCATGGACTGGATTTCCTTCTGGGATGATGCACTCTGTACTCAGGTAAAAGGATAAACCACAATGTGATGCCACCGTGTACTGTAAGAAGTGGCTTCAGGACCTGCAGGCCTGGGTCAGAATCCCTTGTCACTTTCAAGGTGTGCAAGTTTGGGTGAGTTACTTTGCATTTCTGAGCCTCGATTTCTGTATCAATCTCCCAAGGTCGTGGTGAGACAGTGCTTCTCAGTTGGGTGCCTAGCCCAGCACAAGCCACATCCAGGAAGCAAAAAGTGCTAATGCTCCATGATTCCTCTCCCTCCTTCTTCCTCATGCTGGAGGGATACCCATTCTCCAGATGGAGAAGGTGAGGCTCGTGAGCAGGAATAGTTTACTCTGGGTCAAAGTGACAGCCAGAATTAGAGCCGCTCAATAGACTTGAGGCTCCTACTTTGGAAGAGGCAAGGGTTTCATCATCTGGAGTGTTCCCTGGGTGCTAAGGAAAGAACCATTTCTAATTATTTATTTCTTTATTCATTCATTTTGCTGAGTACCTACTCTGTGTCTGGTGCTGTTCCAGAAGCTGAGGATACAATGTCAACAACACACAGAAATATTCAGCCTGAAGGAAGCTTACATCCTGATAGGGCAGATGCATGATAAACATCTGTGTGATTTAATGCCAAGTAGTAATAATTGCCTTGAAGGGGAAACAAAGCAGTTTAAGGAGGAAGAGAGTGGCCGGGCATGTACATTATTCTACAAGAGAGGCTGGGGAAGGCCTCTCTGAGGAGGCCCATGGAGCTGAGCCTTGGAAGAAGGCAGCCGGGGTCTCCTGGGCCTCCCCCTCCTGCGGCTCCCAGTTCTGGCCCAGCTGCCCCTGGGTGGAGTCAGCTGCTCAGGACAGGGAGAGCCAGTCCCTGATTGGGGCTGAAGGCGTAGGTGGGAATGCAGCTGTTTCTATCAGCTGTCCTTCTTCGGGCTGACCCCTCTGCTGATCTGAGCTTTGGAGATGGGGGAGGAAGTCAAGCTGCAGAATCCGCCCGAGGGTCAGATTGCAGATGGAAATGATATAAATGGGCGCCCTGCCCTGGTTCTCTCTCGGAGACACCCTACATGTGGGGACAAGTCACAGTGTATTTGGTTTCCTGTATGGCTCGATTTCTTCAGCATTGCCTTTTCCTTTAAGAAAAAAAAAAATACACCTCTGTTTGGATTGCATGCTAAATGATTTATGAGCATTATTCTCCTCCGTTAGCTCTACCTGTAGGAGCTCCAGCCCTCACAATCCTATTCGTGTTGATTAAGTACATTTGAAAGCAAGAGGAGACTGTCTGAAATTGCTGCACAATGCAGACCTGGACCCAGGAGGGATTCCTCAACCTCCCTTTGAAAGAGCTCCTTTGCAGCTGGTTAAGCAGATCAGTCCAGAGACACAAAGCCAGACTTGTGTGTTCTGAAGGAGGCAGGGAGAGAGAGTTCTTGGAGTTGAAATTCTGGGGCCTCCAGGCAGGGGTGTCCCCCAGGATCCTCCTTCTGCTCATTTTGCTCCTGCCTCCTTGTCCAGGTCGACTGCACCTGGCTTAGCCCTGGCAAGTCAACGCTGGTCAAGAGGCTAGTAGAATTATTATTATTATTATTATTATTATTATTATTATTATTATTGATTGGCATTGGCGATTGAACCCAGGAGTAGTGTCCTACCTCTGAGCTGCACCCCTAGTCCTTTTTATTTTGAAATAGGGTCTTGTTAAGTTGCTGAGGGCCTCGCTAAGTTGTTGAGGCTGGCCTCAAACCTGTGATTCTCCTGTTTTAGCTTCCCAAGTACTGGAATTACAGGCGTGTACCACCACCATGCCTGATTAGGAGGATTTTTAAAAGTGTCATTCAGAGCTCAGTGTTATCAGAAACCCCACTGATTAGCATAGGGAGAGTAGGGAAGCAGAAGGAGAATCAACGCCTGACTTTGTAGAGCCCTGGGCTGAGGGACTGTGCCCGTGAGGGGAAACACAACCCCAGGGCCAGCCCTCAAGCTGGAAGTCCTCTCCCCGGGTGAATAGTTGGGACAGGCCGGGTGGCTTCCCCAGTTCTTCTCTATCTCATTCTGTGTCACAGAAACATTGTAAGTAGATGGATAATTAAGAGTCTAGACTGAGCCAGGTGGCACATGCTTGTCATTTCAGTACTTGGGAGGCTGAGACAGGAGGATCAAAGGTTTGCAGCCAGCCTTAGCAACTTAGTGAGGTCCTCCGCAACTTAGTGAGGTCCTCCGCAACTTAGTGAGACTCTGTTTCAAAATACAAAATAAAATAATAGCGCAGAGGTAGAATATCCCCAAGTTCAATCCTTAGTACTACAAGGAAAAAAGAGTCTAGACTGGGACCTTGGCCCAAGTTAGTCCTAGAAAGTAGACTTCAATAGACTGTGTTTCTCCCCCGTACTTGTCTCCGGCACCACAGGCTGCCCTGGGGCTCCCTCCCACAGATCTGCTGGTCAAAGATGAAACAGGACAGTTTCGCCTGAACTCCTGTCTAGCCATGAAGTTATGTGAAGTTGTCCTCTCTTCCCTCCCTCCTTGGCCCCCATGGACACCCCTGCGAGCTGTTTTACCATCCTGTCTTTCAAATGCAGGCTTTTAAAAAAGTCCTTCTCTCCCCTCTTCAAAAAGCTATCCGCCTTTGTGGCTTCCCTTGGTGCATGGGCCCCGAGCTTCTTCATACCTGTCGCCCCTCCCTGCCCTTTTCAGGGCTCCATGGGGCTCCCTTCTGCAGCAGACAGGGGACATCAGGTATTACTTGCCTGTGCTCTTTCCTTTTGCTTACCTGTTGGGCGTCTTTGGAAAAGTCACTTCATATCTCTGACTCTCAACTTCCTCATCTGTCAAATGGGAGTCAGAACATGTGAGGAACCAAGGGACATGAGTTTTGAAAAATGCTTTGTAAATAGTGGACATTTATTGCCTCCTGGGACAAAAGTTAAAATAAACCCTTAAGATGTAAGCATTTAATAGTCTACTGACTGGCTACATGCAATCTGGGAAAGGGTGAGATGACACACACCAAGGGTGAGGCCGCAAACCTTTTGCGTGGAAACAGAAAGTACTGATTGCACCAACTAGACGCGAGGGACTGAGTAATTGAGTACTTGCTACGTGGCAGACTCCTTCAGTGTGTGTGTGTGTGTGTGTGTGTGTGTGTGTGTGTGTGTGTTACTGGGGGTAGAATCCAGGGCCTCCAGCATGCTAGGCAAACACTGCACCACTGAGCTACACCGTCAGCCCTTTTTATTTTGCATTTTGAGACAAGGTCTCACTTAGTTGCCAGGGTTGTGCTCGAACTTGTGATCCTCCTGCCTCAGCCTCCTCCTGAGGCATATGCCACTGCACCTCTTGGCTTTTGTGTCTGTTATTTTACTTCTTTGAGCTGATCTGGAGATGATGTTACTGAATTTGAGCAGATGGCTGGGTGCATGCCTATAATTCCAGCACTTGGGAGGCTGAGACAGGAGGATTGCAATTCAAGGCCAGCTTCTGCAACTTAGCAAGACTCTCAGCAACCTAGTGAGATCCTGCTTAGGCAAGGGGGGGGGTGCTGGGGGTGTAGCTTGTAGGTAAACTACCCCTGGATTCAATCCCCAGTACTACAAAATGAATTTGAGCAGATGATGGGAATGAGACCTAAAGAGAGATTACCTTGCTAGCAAGTTGAAGGGTGGAGAATCAAGCCCAGCTCTGCCAACCCTAATGACCAATGCTGTGCCATCATGTGCCAGAACCTGCCTCCAAGAGGGCAGCTTCCTGTCAGGTGACCTCTGCACGCTGCCACCCATGAAGGCACTGGCCCCTGGAACCTCTCACTTTATGGCTAACAGTGTATTCTTTAGAGTGGTTCCTCTCTGATAGGTCTCTCTCTCTCTCTCTCTCTCTCTTTCTCTCTCTCTCTCCCTCCCTCCCTCGCCCCCTCCCTCTCCCTCTCCCTCTCTTTCTTTTTCTTTTCTCAGTACTGGGGATTGAACCCAGAGTCTCTCACATGCTAGGCAAGTGCTCTACTGCTGAGCTACACCCCCAGCCTTTTAATTCCATATTAAGATAGATCTGACTGATTTCAGAGGCTGGTCTTGACCTTGGGCTCTTCTGGCCTCTCCTCAGTCTCCCATAGCTGGGATTACAGGTGTGAACCACTGTGCTGGCCTGCCCTCTCTTTTCAACGTACCTACCAGGAAGAGTTGCCCAGAATATTATTGTTAGCCAAGTCAGAGTAAAATCTCTGAACTACGTACCAGATGTCCTGATGAGGGCCATGAGGAAAGGCTGGCTTGTCTGACACATTTTCTCTTCTTTGAGCTTTGCCTGGGCTGGCTCTGCCTCTGCAAGTTGGGCCATGCCCTGGGGACAGCCTTAGAGACCTGCCTGCGTGGCTGTGCACACGGCCCCAGCCCGGGGGGGAAAAGGATGTGGGGTAGGGTCCATACTCCTTTCCTGCAGGCAGATGCATAGCCCCTTCATTCCTGCCCACCCCACTCCCATGTGGCTTCTGTCCACCCCAGAGCCCTTCTGTCCAGAGTAGAGCAAAAGGCCTTTTGAGCAGGGGAGCAGGCGGCCTGCAGGCCTGGGAGGGGATGCCCGAGAGCCAGCAGAGTCAGGGGCGGCAGATCTGAGGACTTCTGAACCCAAGCTCTAACAAAGAGAATTCTGTGGTGGGGAGACTTCTGGGAGGGAAATGAAACCTGGGTGGAAACCAGCTTCTGCTGGGAGCTTTCTCTTCTCACTCTGGCCGCGTCGCTGAGTCCTGGCAGGGAAGGGCCAGTCTTCCGGAGGAGTCGAGAGGCTCTCAGATCGTCCAAGGATCAGTCTGCTTCGAGAAGCCTGTTTTTCTTCCTCCAGGAAGCCGGGCGTGGGGGTTAGCGTTGTAGTCGTTGGTTTTCTAATCAAGGCTAGAATGAGCAAAAGGAAAGCTGGGGGCCGTGCAGAGCGCTCTGGACCGACTTGGCAGGCACAGTGCTCAGAGGGGTGCCCCTATGCCACTCAGGGACCCCAAAATGCCTCTGAGCTTTGCTTCTGTAAAATGGACATAAGTTATCCAAGTTACTCAGCTGGAAATGCAGGGTCCAAGGCAGGTATAACCTGCTTTTCCTGTCACGCTGTAGCTGATGGAAACCCCAGATCAGAGGTGCCAGCATCTCTGGAGGCACTGGATGGCCCTGGAAGGTCGGATGATTATTTCTTGGTCTTCTTCCCAGGGCTAGGTGGTCACATACCACACTCCCTGGTTTAGTTTCCACATCTTGTTTTGCCAACTTCAAAGAAGCTGGAGCGGGGGAGGGGAGAAGGGCCTGTCAGGTCATCCTGTGCCGCTAGTTTCAGTTGCTCAACTGCGTTGCCTTGTTCCAGATTCGTTTGGGGACACTAGGTCCTTGCAAGACTTGAAGAATGCAGAAAATGAGGCTCTCTCCAGCTGCTGAGATGTTTTTATGTTAAATAAAGTACAAGGACATTTCCACTGCCCCTGGAGTCCAGGGCAAGGGTAGGAATTTGTTTTGGGTCCAGGCCTCAAAAGATTGTCTCCTTTTTTTCTGCTCAGACAGAAGATCCTTGGTGGCGACTGTAGTCCCACAGAGCTCAGGGGACTCGAGAGTGGGTGGTCAGGAGGGGGATAGAACTGGGCCAGCCGCTGAGTTGTGGCTTTGGTCGATCTGCTTCTGACAGGCTGTGTGGCCTTGGTCAAGTGCTGCCCCTCTCTGATCCTCTGTTTCTCTTGCGCTGTCCCTCAAAGTCTCTGTCAGTCAGTCACCAGTCATGGGCTGATAACAGAACTGATGTCACACAGCTGGTCTGGACTGCATTGTTGGAAGTACGTTGGTAGGTGCGTCTCCTGCTGCTGAGCTGATGCAGAGTTCACCTGGGCACGCCTGTGCTCGGCTGGCAGGATGCCTGTGGACATGGGCGAAGGCAGGAGGCCAGGCTGTGTAGACCCCTCCCAACACACATGCGCGCGCGCACACACGCACACAAACCCACATGAGCACACACAGACACACATGTACAAGAAAGTCACATGAGTTATGTATACAGGTGCACACACGCACACGCAGCCATGGAGTCACATGCACAGGTGTGTGTACACACCCTCATCAAACACAGCACACTGCCAATGACACGGGAGAAACTTTTTCTTTTTGCAGTGCTGGTTGTGAACCCAGGGCCCTGGGCGCATGTGCGAAGCACGTGCTGCACCTCTGAGCTCTCCCCCCCAGCCCGAGACGCACCTTTCCTGACAGCAAAAGCTTGAGCTCTTGTTTGCCCCGTTCCTACCTCGGTGAACTCCCTTCCACTCCCCTCCCCAGTCTCCATATCCCACTTCACCAGCAGTGGACACCCTGGATCTTCCAGGCGGGCCCTCACACCATGTAGTTGGAGGTATCGCAAGCCAGAGACAAGAACTGGGGTGTGAGAGCCTGAAGAGCTGGGTTTGCACCCCGGCTCCTGCACTGACCCGTCGGGGCCCAGGACACACGGGGACTTGGCTCCTCGAAGCCTTCCTTATCTACAGACTCTGGCAGCAGACAGCTCCTTGCCAGTTGTGAGGAATGTGTGTGAAACTCGTGTATGTTAGCGCTCTCCTCTGCTTGGGGCCCCCACAAATATATTTTGGCTCTAGGATTCCCATGTTACTGTTTGAGCTAGAAAAGAGTCCTCCCTGCTGAAGGGTTAGGGAATTTGCCTCATTTCTCTAGAGGCTGGTTTCTACCCTAAGAGGGAAAATCCCATAACTATCATGGAGGGAGCACTTTTTTCTTTTTTTGGTACAAGGGATTTAACCCAGGGGTGTTCTACCTCTGAGCTATGCCCCCAGCCCTTTTTATTTTTTATTTTGAAACAAGTTCTCACTAAGCTGCTGATACTGGCCTCAAACCTGTGATTCTCCTCTCTCAGCCTTCTGAGTACTGGGATCACGGGCGTGCATCACTGTGCCTGGCTCATGGATGGAGCACTTTCTTCGTGAGACAGTTCCACTCATCTTATCTTCACAACAGGCGATTCACCTCTTTCTCACAAGTCAAGAAGCCGAGGTACAGAGGGGCTGAGTAATTTGTCCAAGTTCACACAGCTGGTGAGTGGCTAGGAACTCAGCCCCGATCCTGACTTTCAGTTGCAATAGATTCAGGACATCACTGGGGCCCCTGGCGCGAGCTCCTGTGTTTGGCAATTTCCTGTCACTATGAGGATACCTGAGGTAATCAACTTATAGAGGGAAGACGTTTATTCTGTCTCAGAGTTTGGAGGTTCCAGCTTAGAACCCCTCATGTTGCTTTTAGGCTGGTGGAGAGAGAGCACAACATGGTGGCAATATGTAGTGGAGCCAAGCCACTTACCTCAAGGCTGGGAAGAGAGAGAGAGCAAGAGGAAGGGGCTGGACCCCTGTGTCCTTTGAGGGCACACCCCCAATAACCACAAGACCTCCCAGTAGGCCCTGCTTCTTAAAGGCTCCACCACCTTCCAGCACCACACTGGAGACCATGGCTTTAATATATGGCCTTCAGATCCTCTACAGCGCCACATTCAAGGTAGATGGTGCTATTTTGTCTGGTGAATCAACAGATTATCTTCTTCTCAGCACTGGCACGTTGAAATGGGGCCTCTCCTTCATCTTCTTTCTAAAGTGGCATGCACTTGGGTGGGAGGCTTTGGTTCTAAGGAGTTGGGCTGCAGGAGCCCTGAAGGGACATCTGTGGGGACCCTCGGGACATGAGTGGAGAGCTCCATTCAGATCTGCAAACACTGTTGAACACCTTGTACTGCAGGGTCCAGGGCTAGGACCTGGGGATGCAAAATGAGTAAGATTTGGTCCCTGCCTTCAGGAGCTCACAGGGAAGGGAGCAGGCACCGCTCCGGTACTTAGGAAGATGTATAGGTGTTGAGGTTTGAGCATCCAAAGAGGAGACAAGACACGGCCAGGGGACAAGGGCTCAGTCTGAAATTTGCTTGGAGGAGGTGAAGCCAGAACACATGCCCTGGGAATTTGACAGGGGAAGGGGGAAAGGACCTTCCAGGGAGGAGGGACAGAATGAGCAACAGCAGGAAAGTGTTAGTGAGGAAGAGGGGAGTGGGTAGGAACAGGTGGGTGCTAAGGCACTTAGATTCTATTTTGCAGGTAATGGGGAATTGTGAATGTATTTTAATAAGGGGGCAATGATGTCAGGTTTGTATTTTAGAACACTGGCCTTAGCAGCAGTGTGCGTGGATTAGAAGGAACCAGATCTTTGTCAAAAGGGCATTCAAGGTGTGTATCTGTTAGACTTTGGCTGCTGTTAGTAGCAAATCCAATCACAAGTGGCTTAAACAATAAGAAATTTATTTTTATTTATTTATTTTGGTACTGGGGATTGAACCTAGGGGCATTCTACCTCTGAGCTACACCCCAGCCCCTTTCACTTTGAAACAGGGTCCTTCTAACTTGCTGAGGGTCTTATTAAGTTGCTGAGGTTGGTTTCAAATCTGTAATCTTCCTATCTCAGCCTCATAAGGACTGGGATTACAGGCATGCACCACCAAGCCCATCTATGAAATTTATTTTGTTATATATCATGAAGTTCATGACCAGGATTGCTTTAGGGCTGGATAATTCAGGAACTTGATATCAACAAGCACCCAGGTTCTTTCTCTGTCATCCTCTGGACATGAGCACTGCTTTCAGACTAGCTTTTCTCTGGGTCATGAGATGGTAGCAGCAGTTCTAAGCGTCACACTGCTCTCCAGGGTGGGCACTCAAAAGAGTAAATCAAGTCAATCACAAAATTGTGGGAAATGGTGAGGCTGAAGCAGATGGGAGAGGGTTTGCTCCCCATCTATTGGTATTCGAATTAAAAATTGCAAAAAGCACTGGTAAGAAATTACAAACAATGTCAAGAGACAAATGATAAACTGGACAAGGATTTCTATAAGTCATATCACAGGGCTATTCAAAGATCTATACAACGATCTAAAAACCACCACCACCAACCCGATAGGAAAACATAGTCTAAGATCACGAACAGACAATTCACAGGAAAGAAAATACAAATGGCTCTTAACACCTGAAGGGAAGTTCAACCCTGCACATAAGAGAAATGCAAATCAAATTAAAATTATCTTGAGATACCACTTATTCATTTACCTTCTAAATGGGCAAAAATTCAAAAAAGTTTTCACACCGTATTGACAAGACCCTGGGGAAATAGCCTGTTACCTAGTGTAAATCAGTGGCATTTGTAGGGCGATTGGTAGTATCCATCAAAATGATAAATCATGGGCCTTTTGACCCAGCAATTTCATATTGGTAAGTTGATCCTAAAGATGTACTTGTACATCCACAAAATGACATATGTACAAGTATATTACTTGCAACATTATTTGTAATAGCAAGAGCTTAGAAAAAACCCAAATGTCCATTAATTGGGGACCAATTAGTTACATTATCCACTATCATGAACAATGGAACAGTATGCATTTAATGAGAGGAATGAGGAAGTGTTTTGTACCAATACAGAAAGATCTCCAAAATATATTATGTGTAAAAATTTTTAAAAACACCAAAATCCTATATTTGCATTTTCTTGGGAAGGTGGGAGCCAGGAATGAGAGGGAGACATTTCAGTGTATACCTTTATATACTTTTTGATTTTTGAACCATGTTACATATTGCCTTTTTCAAAACAATATAAAACAAAAATACTACAAATTCCCCCAAAATGTCTAGGCTGAATTCTGCCAAGAGCTACTGATTTTCAGTTCCTGGCCTCAGAATTTCACAGTGGTCAAAGAGACAGAAGGGGATAGATTTGGAGATACTCTTGGGGGGGAGCAAATCCCCGTGAGTTGGTTGGGAATGAGAAGATGGAGGTGAATGGCCTCCAGAGGTGGGAAACCAGTGGCAGACAACCCATTCCAAGGTGCGAAGACCAGGGGAGAAGCGCGTTGGGGGATGGAGGCGACCTCAGGTTCCGGGGGCGATGAGTCCTGGAATATCAGCTCACATCTTGCACTTGGTCCCCGCAGCTCCTGGGAACTGACTCTGACCTTTTTCTCCATCCAAGTGCAGAGGCCATATTTCTGGCTACCGAAGCAGAGGGGATATTCCTCCAAAGTTTCATGTTTTGTTAAATGCTAGCCCACTGGACGAGATAGGCTTCTAGCTTGCTGTTGGTGTAGCTCCACAGGTGTCAATCCCAAGATAGGTGTTGAGTCTGCAGGTGACTCTGGACAGCTGTTCCGGCCGAGCCTTCCAGAGAACAGAGGCTGTAGGAGTTCCTCAGCACCAGGGACAGGCAGGAGGCCCAACAGTGAACGACAGCAGGGATTCGCATTCCCCTCTGGGTCAGCGTGGCCTGGAGCGAGGACTCGGTGCTCTGTTCTGTTCTCTTTGGCTCACCATCTGCAGCTGAAGAGGCTGAGAGCCTGTGCTGGGGCAGCCCCGGAGGTCTGGACTCCTCCAGGATTAATGTCCAGGGCTGCCTTGATACCGATGGCAGTGGGAGAAGAGGAGAAAGGGAGGCCGAGGGAGGGGAGCTCCGGGCAACAGAGCCTGTGTTGGTGGCGTTCCTGTGGTGTGTGCTGGGCTGGGAAGTGAGTTGGGGACACATCCACCCCTCCACGGTGAGAAGAGCCGTCCCCTGCTGCCTGCCCTGCACTAAGCCCAGCTGCAGAGTTGGGGTCCAGGATAAAAAGTAGACTGGGCCTGGGTGCAGGGGGTGCACACCTGAAACCCCAGTGCTTGGAAGGCTGAGACTGAAGGATCAAAGGTTGGAAGCCTGCCTCAAGTAACTTAGCAAGACCTTCAGCAGCATAGTGAGACCTTGTTTCAAAATAAAAATTAAAAATTAGTAAAGGGCTGGGAGTGTGGCTCAGAGGTGGAAAGCCCCTGGGTTCAACCCCCAGTACCACAGGAGGAAAAAAAAACCAGAGTGGACTGGACAGACAGTGGCAGGCGTGCCGTTCGGTGTTGGCAGCATTATGAGCTGTGTGTAAAATACGGCTAGACTCTGGGTTTTGCTTGTAGCTGGAAAGGATTAGAAGACAATTAATAAATCATTTAGCACCCTGAGTTTAAGTAACTTATTATTGTGGACTGCATATATTTAGCATGCTTCACTGAGCAATACTGGTACATTTCCTCTGACTGTCACACAATTTGTATGCAATTGGTTTCAGAAGGTTATTTTTAAAAAAATACATCCATAAATTATTAACCTGCATTCTTCAGGACATATTGCCAGACTCTCCAGCCCCCCAGCCTCCACAAGTCCTGTAACAATTTTCTGTTCCCAAATGATGGTAGTGCCATGTCCCTCTGGGGCACTGGGGGCGGGGGGTTGGGCATCCAAGGAGTCCTTGGATGGCTCTAGGTTGGTTGAGAACTAACAGGAGTGTGAGGAAATCAGACATATGTTTTAAGGTGATCGGCTGGTGCCTGTAGAAGACCGTTGATCGAAATCCTACCTTTCAAAACTGGGGGAAATAAAGGAAACTTGGGAGCAGGGATAGTTGGCCCTTGATTGAAACTGGGGACCCAGTTGTCTTGGAGCGGCAAGAATTTCCGACTCTGGTGGCACTGGCCGGCCACTGTGTGGATAAGGAAGCCAAGTCACCCGCAGCCTGTGTCAGCTCATCCTCTTGGTCTCCCCTATCAGGATCCTGCCCCGCATGCCTGTGTCTCCACCTCTCCCTAAGATGCACTGGGAGATCTTCTCCACCTTTCTGCAGGCCCAATGCTATGTCATCGTTTGTATTTTTCTGGTTGGAGCAGTTCCAAGTTTTTTGTGATGCAACATTTTTAGTTGAATCCCAAATCATGATAGCCCCTCTTCACAAAAGTTCTCACCTAAGCACCTGGGAGCTAGGATTAGAGGATAGTTGGACTGGTCCACCCGTTCTCTTCCCGGAGGCCTTTTCTGACCTCTGTACACCATGTGTCTGTCGAGAACATTATCTGTAGTAGGTGCTCCTCGTAGGTGTGTGAGATGCGTCCTGCCCTTGTTGCTTCCTTCATTGTCGGAGTGACCCAGTTTCCATAGGCATTGATGCCTCCTGAATGAATGAATGAATGAACGAACCAGCTTGGAATGAATGCAAGCAACTCTGAGGCACAAGACAGCCTAGAGGAGGAACTAGAATCCTGTGATCACCAAGGAGACAGAGTTGGGGTGGGATCTTCCCTTGTTTCCTTCCCTCCCTCCCTCCCTCCCTCCCTCCCTCCCTCCCTTCCTTCCTTCCTTCCTTCCTTCCTTCCTTCCGGGATTGAATTCAGGGTGCTCGAATAATGAGCTACACCTCCCACCCTTTTTATTTTGTATTTTGAGACAGGGTCTCACTAAGTTGTCCAGGCTGGCCTCGAACTTACGATCCTCTTGCCTCACTCTCCTGAGTTGCTGGGATTACAGGCATGGACCACTGCACCAGGCACATTGGGGTTTTCTAGACAGCTAATGGTACTTCTTAAAGTACCCCCGGGATGTTTTACATATTTCCAGTGCGTGTCCTTCCTGTCTTCCCAACTGGTGGCTCTCTGCATTGTTCCCTTAGCCCTCTCCTTGGCCAACGCTCTAAGCCCCCAGCGTGCTTTCTGGGGAAGCCTGAGTCCCCTCCTCTTTTATGACTTTTGATCAGCTGAGGCCCAAGATACCAGATAACTTAGCTTGTTAGCAATGTGTGCAAAACCAGAGCAAAGACGCATAAGTACAGGCCCGAGTGCTTCCCTTCTGAATAAGATTCATAAACTTTAGTGCAAAGATCTTGCAACATGTATTTTGACTGCTTAGAGATTTTAAAAAATTGTTCCCTTTCCAGCACTTTTATTCGACACTGAATTTATGAGGTTATTGGGTAGCTAAATCATGGGCTGGCGAAGCAGGCATTTTTTTTTTTTTTTTTTTTTTTTGGTCAGAGAAAGCAGGACATAACTGTGGGAGGTTGTGAATAAGAGCTGTGAAGGTTGGTAAAGGCATTTTGTCTGCTGGTTTCAAGAGTGTCACACAGGAAGTTCTCTGATTTAATTACTTAATGCAACAGGAAGGCAATTTATTTATTTTTGTTTTATTTTTTTCATACTGGAGATTGAACCCAGGAACATTTTACCTCTGAGGTACACTCCTAGCCCTTTTTTTTTTAATCTTTTGTGTTACTGGGGATTGAATCCAGGGGCATTCTACCTCTGAGCTATACCCCTAGCCCTTTTTAATTTTTGTTTTTGAAACAGAGTCTTGCTAGGTGACTGAGAGTCTTGCTAGGTTGCTAAGTGTTGGCCTCGAACCTGTAATCCTCTTGTCTCAGCCTCCCTAGTTCTGGGATTAAAAGCGTGTACCACCACACCCAGCTTATTTTTTATTTTGAAACAGGGTCTCAGCCGGGCGTGGTGGCGCACGCTTGTAATCCCAGCATTCGGGAGGCTGAGACCGGAGGATCCGGGTTCGCGGTCAGCCTCAGCTACCTAGTGAGGCACTTCGCAACTTAGTGAGACCCGGTTTCAAAATAAAGAATAAAAAATAGGGCTGGGGGTATAGCTCGGAGGTAGAATGCCCCTGAGTTCAATCCCCGGTACCGCAAAAAAAAAAAAAAAAAAAAAGAAACAGGGTCTCGCTAAGTTACTAAGGCTGGCCTCCCATCTGTGATTCTCCTGTCTCAGCCTTCCAAATATTGAGATTGCATACAACCTAACTCCGAGAAGGGCCTCTTGTTTCCTGAGAAAATTGCAGATGCAATCTTGTGCTTTCTGGAGAAGACAGCTGGGGCGTGGCCTTGAGCACTAGCTTTTCCCTTTTGCCCCTGGAGGGTGCTAGCTCTTCAGTCGGCCAGAAACAGAGCTTCCTTGTGTCTTCTCCTGATAGGAGCCTTGGCTGACCTGGCTGTTGCCCGACAGAGGGCCCTCTGAGCAAGTTCTGCTTGGAGGAGCCTTCAGGGTCCCCTCCATGCATGCCCATGCCAACTCCTGCAGTCCATGCCACCTGCAAGCTCTTTCGCTGGCAGGTGTCAGGTGGAGACAGTCAGCTGCGCAGGAGAGAGATTGTTCTGGATAGTTACTGCTAGCAAGGGACCTTGTTTTATCTACCTGCCATCAGAGTAATCTGTCTCTGCTGGAGACACCTCAGAGGAGCAATGAGCAGGTGAGGTTCTGCAGATGGCCCTGCAGCTGGGGGGCTCTGGGCTGGGAAACGAGCTGCGGGCCCTGCCTCCTTGGTAGACTCCTTGGCAGACCTGCAGGTTCACAGCATAGGCCCAGGGTCTAAGCTGTGAACTCAGGAAACCTCCCTGCCTCTCCCCTGTTTATGGAAAGGCACAGTTTTCCTACTCTGTTTGTTTTCAGATTGGTGTTATACCCTGGAGCCAAATTAGTGGCTAGGAACAATTGGGAACAAATGCTCTCTCAGCATCCCGCAGTGATCAGGGATCCAGGTGGGGATACCAGCCTTCTCTACCGAGCCACCCTCCACGGAGAATCCGCACCCCAGCACCATTCAACACAGCCAAATTCTCTTGTAATCCGCCAGCACTGCACACATCTGCCTAACCTCTATCAACAAGCTAGAGCCCTGCTAAGTTATTTATGAAATGATATTCAGGACCAGCCCCAGGAGGCGAGTTAGGAAGTAATGAATGGGGAGTGTCATGCTTCTGTTTGGAGGGGTCTGTGGCTGGCCAGCTGGAGTGGGGTCCAGCTCTCCCCCCACCGGTGCTGGGCACTCTGAGGCTCTCTTTGATGGACCCAAAGTGGGCACCCTTCCCTGCCATGTTGGCTGGGTTTAGTTTGATGCCAAAAATCTTTCCACTCCCTCCAGCCTTGGTGGGAGGAAAAGTGGCTAACCTCTTCCCCCCTTTCTGGATGTACCTGCCCCAAAGGGGAGCTGTTGATAGGAAGCTCTGGAAACGCTTGGAGGGCAGAACCTGCTGTAGTCCCCCAACACTAATCAATCATGTCCTCCAAAGTGAAACAAGGAGGTTGGAACAGATGATCTCTAAAACTCTACCCAGGTCCAGCTGTGCACTACTCTAAAGCTGGCTCCCGCACTGAGCTGGCTCCACGCCCTTGCTTGGCCCCTGCTCTGGCAGGCTCATTCCTGGACAGGCAGGCACTGTCCCTGCGGCGCAAGCCCGCTTTGGGCTGGTTACCCTGGCTTATTCCTTATGCTTGAGTCTGGGTCTTCTCCAGTGGCTAAATACTGTTCTCTGCCTGTGCTGTTTGCCCAGAGGAGTCCTCAGATTGCCACTTTCCTCTGTCCTACAGTGGAGAATTCCCTCCAAAATAAAACCAGATAAAGAAAGAAGACTGGTCAGCACATAGGAAAGCATTTGTTCCGCTTCCTGGGGAGGCTATATTTACTTGTCTTTCAAGCCAGACCCCTTTCCACGAGGGGAGTTAGGGACCTCTTCATCTCTAACCAAAGGAGGAAAGCCAATGGTCATCCTATAGCTTATCTACCTTCCTTTGTCAGATTGCCTTTGTTCTGGAAAACAGGAGCCAGCTTCTTTCCTCCTTTTTTTCTTTTTTGGTACTGGAGATTGAACCCAAGAGCATTCTACTTCCAAGCTACACTACCAGCACTTTTTATTTTGAAACAAGGCCTTTCTAAGTTTCTGAAGGTCTCACTAAGTTGCTGGCTGGCCGCCAACCTGTGATCCTCCTATCTCAGCCCCCTAAGTACTAGGATTCCAGGTCTGCCCACAGCACCCAGCTGTGATGCCTGGTCCAGAATTTCTCTTGTTTCCTATGAAACAGCCTCCACAACAAGAATATTCACTTGCATGAGAGACATAATATTAACTTTTCAAAGTATATCATGTTCATTTCATTTTGATACTATCTCTGTGTGGCAGACAAGGCCAGAATAAACATCTGGGTTTATTTGAGGCCCAAAGATTTATTGATATTTCATCCATGATTTCTTGGAATCTGAGGACTTTCTGGATGGAAGTAAACCCAGTGAATGTCTTTCCCACTGATTCATAACCTCTGGGGATGTGGGTAGCCTCAAAACCCCGATACCATTTGTAAGCCTCTTCTCAGAAAAGCTTGCACACATCTGCCATCTGTTTAAAATTCGAGGGGCTCAGGAACCCCTAGCACCTTAAGGTTCTTCTTGCTCTGGTCCAGCTACTCGGTTCAATAGATGGAGAAGCTGAGGCCCAGCAAGTTAGAGCAAGGTCCTAGGACTGTGGAGACCAAGATCAATTCCTGGGTCCTATCTAAACTCTTTGTAACGCACCAAGCTGCTCACAGCCGCAGCAGATTAGGATCCTAAATCCTCTAATCTTTTTCTCAGCCTCCTATTTCCTTCTCATTTCAGATTTCCTGATATATATATATATATCAGGAAATCTATATATATATATATTTAGCCTAAACTGTCTCATTTTTCTAGCACCAGCTCCCTCTGGAGTCACCTTGGCTCAGATGCTACCAAAGAAAGTTCCCTTCCCAGTTGGCAAGCTGGCCAGGTCTTTTGCATCTGTGGAAGAAAGGAGCCCAGTCCTGTTCTACCCCACAGCCTTCCCGCCGGGGTCTCCTGACTGTGGCTGCAGGGACTCGAGGCCCCGTGATCTTTCTGCCAACAATCCTTCCTTGGCTTCCTCATCCTTTTCTCCAGCTGTAGAGCCACCCCCTTTCCTGCTATTTACGACCCCAGGTTCTTTCTTTCTTTCTTTTTTTTTCGGCACTGAGGATGGAACCCAGGGGCATTCTACCTCCGAACTAAATCCACAGCCCTATTTTTTTTTTTTTTTTTTTTGTGGTACTAGGGATTGAACTCAGGGGCATTCTACCTCCGAGCTACACCCCCAGCCCTATTTTTTATTCTTTATTTTGAAACCGAGTCTCACTAAGTTGTGGAGTGCCTCACTAGGTAGCTGAGGCTGGCTACGAACCCGGGTCCTCTGGTCTCAGCCTCCTGAATGCTGGGATTACAAGCATGCGCCACCACGCCCGTCTCCTTTTTTTTTTTTTTTTTTAATTGGTGCATTGTAATCATACAT